>OY740807.1:31894585-31957853 GCA_963514005.1 Raja brachyura | reverse complement strand
GGTGTGGATCAAACAGCGATTCGCTACCAAGCACCTTTTTTTATTTCTGTCTTTCTCCCCCCCCCCCCCCTCCCTTTCCTCTCGTAACTGGTTAAAATGCAGAAACGACGGGAGGTTACGTTAAAAGCAAGCCAGGGTTTCTAGTTATTTGCCGGTCGCTACAAGTGGAAGAAAAGAGGATTTTTTTTTTTTTTTTGCCAAAGTGTGTGTGATTGTGTGTGATTTTAAATTTGTAAATTATTATTTTTTTTAGGAAGGACCAGATTGTTAATGTCGTTATGGATTCCGGGAGATTACTGCTGCTGAAACTATTTGGGGAGGATCGTGTTTTTTTTATTTGAAGGAGAAAAAAAAACCCCATCTTGGGGGGGGGGTGTGTGTGTGTGTCGGGGGAGAGAAAGGGGAAAAGTGTTATTATTGGAGAATCAACGTCAGCCTGCGCCGTGGAGACCTGGTCAATTTCACTTGAGAATTTTGTCAATTTCACCTGGGTTATTTTCTGGCCAATTTCACTTGGAATTGTGGCGTTTTCTATCCGGGATGGTCGGCTCGCTTTGGGATTTATTATGGGCATCTTGGAATAATTTCTGCATCCAAGTTATAGACGGATTCATCACCTCTTTGCGGATTTTTTTTGTGTGTGTGTGTGTGTGTGTCCCGGTGATTTATTAATGCACGGGCGACGTGCAATTCCAGTTATCGTCTCCCAGTAAAGTGGATTTTCCATTGTTGATATTTCTTCTGGGCTTTTTTTTACACACGCACTCGAGGTGGGGGGGGGGGGGGGGGGGGAGAGGTGAGGATATATTTTTCTGGCTGTCAACCTTTTCGCTGAGGACGAGGAGGAGGAGGAGGAGTGTGCAGAGGAGAGAGATTCGTGGCAGTGCAAATGGATGGCCCGCGGTGTAGTGGGCTTCGCCGGAGCAGACGATCCAGAACACAGAGAAATCGAGATCGGAAGGCAAAGGGAGGTAGTGGAGGAGGAGGTGGCGGTGGCGGTGGATGCAGTTCGAGGACCCTATCCTCATCGGGATCTGATCGAGAGGACAGCAACAAAAACCCAGCCTCCTCTCGACCCAGACCTCCCAGACGCCGGAGGAAAGACTCGACTTCGGGAGAGGAAGATCTCATTGATGGCTTTGGAATAGCTAGTTTTGTCACGTTGGAGGCTCTGGAGGTAAGACACGGCTATGGATTATTCAAAGTGGTTGTTGCCTCGCCGAGGCTGGAGTTTTTATTTGTTTTTTTGGGGGGGCGGCTGCGGTTCGGCTGGTTGAAAGAAAGCCCCGTGTTCGTGCATTATTATCGTGGCAAAAGATGAACGTCACTTTCCGTTGTTTGGTTGGGTTGTTCTGTCGGTTATCATTGGAAAGCTTTGAGTTGCTGTTCCAGCTTGTTGTTTACCCCCTGCCAACCCACCCCCCCTTCAACCCCACCCCCATTCACTTGCCACCCCCCCAACCCCATCCCCACCACCATTCACTTGCCTCCCCCCCCCCCCCCCCCCAACCCCACCACCATTCACTTGCCTCCCCCCCCCCCCCCCCCCCCAAATCCTCAAAAGTCTGAAACATTTCAATGTGTGAAAACCAATGTTGGGTTGAGCAGTGGGTGTGAGGTGTACAGCTGGTTGAGATTCTGATGTTCCTCTGTAACCTATGGGTCATTGAGACACACAGGACCCTTCCATTGCAGTTTGTCAAATGTCATCGTATTCGGTCACTGGACTGTGGAGGATTTGGACTAGAGTTGGCAAAAAGTGAGCTGGGCGGTTGAAGAGGCACCAACTAATGCATCTTGCATCGATGCGGACGTCAGCAAAAGTGGGGAAGGTGCTCCCCCGGATTTGGCTCTGTGAAAGAAATGGAGCCAAAATGCCTGTCATAGATTAATATAAATTGCATTGAATGCTGATTATTAATAACATTCTGGAATATGGACAGCAGAAATGGCAGTGCTGAGTCAAGCATGCATGGTCTGAAGAAGTTGTCTCGAAGATGGAATCATGTTTTTTGCATTGGTGTAATGTTGTCAGAATTGTCAGTGATTGTTGGCTCCCTTCAGTAGTCTGTAGTTGGGTGACTTCTTCTATTTCAATGGCATCAGCTCCATTTACCAGCATTGGATAGAATCCCTTCCATCAGCACCAACTGAGGAACAACTATGAACGGTCTCTGTCCTGAAATGATTGCTTGTTGAATCTGGAACTAGCGGATGAAATGCCATTTAAATGATTACTTTACTTAAGTCTCCCAAATGACCAGTATTGATCAGTTTATCCTCTGCATTTTCAGCAGTTCATTCACTTCAATGTGTCTTTTGTAAGCTTTTGGACTAAATTGTGCAACTTTTCAAAATTCATGTCATTACTGAGGAGGGATGTGATTTTATTTTTCTTGACTGGGTCGCGAAGAACCATTGAGTTGGAGATGGGACATAACTTCTGGAAATGTTCCAAGGGGCTTTGATTTAGAAACCAGTGCATGCGTCCAAACCCTGTTGCCCTCGGGTATCACCGTTCTTGTGTAGAAATAGTGCCACACATAGTGTAAGTCGGCCTAACTGATATCTCTTGGATGTGCATTCTTCAAGAGTCAAGTCAAGAGTTTTATTGTCATGTGTCCCAGATAGGACAATTAAATTCTTGCTTGCTGCAGCACAACAGAATATTGTCGGCATGCTGCATTCTTCTGCATGCTGTCCAAATTTCACCTTTCCTCCCTTCCAAAATGAAGCATGTCTTTTTAACCACCAGATCTCGTCAGTGACATCTGTAGGAAGAAATGGCCATTTGGTCAGAATAACACTTGGCAAGAGTTTCATTTTATTTCCAATCTCGTATTTGTGATACTATGAGGCGACATTCTGAAGTCTATGGGTGGAATTCTGCTTGCCACTGTGTGTCCCGTTCGTGGAGTGCCACATGCATTTTTGTTGAACTGTTGATTTAACAGGTGGAAACGAACGTTGCTTTGCAAAATAACATTGTAATGGATCGTTCCAATTATTTGTCCTTATTGCTTGTGTGAATTTATAGGTTCCTTGAGGGGAGAGGGGATAATGAGATATGGTGAACCTCTTTGATTCAACCTATTGCATAGAAAAGTTATTCTAACTACACCAATGGCATATGCATATGCCTTCACTTTTCAGATTCATTGTGGAGTATTGTGGCATGTCTATTGTTCATCTGGTTAGAGGTTCTCTAAATGTTGCTATTTAAAAAATATATATATTTATATACTTTCGTATTACTGCAAATGTGCATGCAAAAAACTCTGTTCACACTTAATTTAATTTGTGTGATTTTCTGCTGAAATGTCAGACCTACAATATAAACCCTGGCAAACTCTTTAGGATGGTATATCGATTAATTTGATCGGCATCGGATCCATAATAAGGAAAATAAATGATGAGAAAATAATTGATTGATTGTGATGACACTGGGATCTGTTTGTGTCCAGTCTGCCGTTTTGTAACATGCAGTTTATTTAGATCAGGCAGGTCTTGCTATCAGGCGGGAGCCGGCTGATATTCACTGCAATTACAGCATCTATTAATAAGTTCCTGTAATGATGTTATTAGAGTTAATGGACAACGATCCTTTCCTAAAATTAGCAGACTTTTAATATATCTGTTGGGCATTGCCAGATCTTGTCCCTCTGGAATAACAAGTGAATAAAACCTTATTTTATCTTTCTGTTGACTCAGCAGCTTAAATGTACTCCAGGCATGGGAGAGAGAAAACATCTTGAACAGTGCTGCTTTGAGGAATTGGTATAAAATGCAACTCTTTAAGAGTCAGTGTTACTTGATTAATCGTGAAATCCTTTCATTATTGCAAGTGTAGCTTCATAGTTATGAATCCACGCACTCTGCAAGACGATTTTTTAATTTTTTTTAATTTTAGCTAAATACACAGAAATTCAAGCATTTTTCTTCACCTAACTACCCCATATAGCTGGGTGCTAGCAAGCTGTAATCAAATTACATTATTTGGGCAATGTCCTTCTTAAACCTTTCCTGCAACGTCCATTCTCCTGCAGTGTTCCTAATTGTATATTTTAAAATGTCGTCCAGTAGTTCACAATTGTCCTGGTGACAAATCATCTATTTGGATTAAAATCACCTCCAGCATTGTGCTGTGCTTCTTTCTCGAACACCACGACGTAATTGCCAAAGAGTAAGTGTCCGTCCTGACACTTTATAACTTGCTTTGAGCTTGCATTATTAATAATGCATTGTTTGGCAATTTTGAACCTTTTCGTGAGTGTGTTTGACCCAGGCATTACCTCCCATTAATTTGTACTTTACAAAACGAGTAGAGGCATGAACTAATAAAATTAATCTTTTTTTTCTCTCTCAGTCGAACCATTACTTTTTGATGGCAATAGCTGGAAAGTTGTTGTATATTGCCGTAGATGACATTCATGCGAGCCAACATTATTTTTTAATCTCTGAGTATTCACATTGGCTTGCATAAAAGGGAGGGTGACTTTGTTATAATGAGCTGCTATGTTATTTAATACAATGCTGTTAACTGAACTGCCATAAACAGTACAGCTATCACATACTTCCCACAATAAGATCAGAAAAACACGACTGCATCAGAAAATGACTTTTTTTCCAGTGAGGGAGGGGGGAAGCAATTTATATTTAAATTTATTTTTTATTTCTAACTTTATCAGAAATTGCTGTTATTTGTGGTGAGAATTTGCGTCCCATTTTAGTATAATTTATTCAGAGTTAATGGGCACACAACCTTGCAGTAATCACACCACAGTGTAGACATGTTAAATCTCCTCCTTATTCGGGATGCATTTTTGTTCCCAGAATGGTGTTTCACTTAATTAAAAAAATAAATAAATAAGTTTAAAAATATTGCAGCCTCCTTGAACACTTCGGCATTGCATGCAAAACCTGGAATTCGCAACTGCTCGATTGAAAATGCAGCTGATAAAGTATGAGGATTGCATTGGAGGCATTGATGCCCTGCAGTGAGTCGTAGAGTGATACTGTGTGGAAACAGGCCCAACTTGCCCACACCCTCTATGTCCCAGCTACACTAGTCTCACCTGCCTGTGCTTGGCCCATATCCAAACCATATCCATAATCCAGTAATGCATAATACAGATCCTGTAATTTTGGTTTGCACGCTGTTACGCACGGATTTGCAAGACCCGTCAATAACGTACTGAACGCAGGCGAGAGGCGTTGATATAAATTCAATCATTTGAGTTGTGTTTTCACCCGTCTCCCCAAAATGCAAGGGAGTTTGTGTCGCTCGGCACCAAAGATCGTAGAAGGCTCTAGTATCTTTGCTCGCCACTGTGATCCATGCAGTGCCTGGAAGACTAATTGTGAATGCCCATTGTTTTGCTGTCTGCTGTAACCCGAGTTAAAGTGGTGTTAGAACCACACTTGATGTGGAATGCCAGGAAATGTTGCCCACCACATCTATAAATATTAAAATCTTTCAAATGGTGAAAGCCTTAATGGTGCGTCTGTTTGAGATGCACCATTTTTCTTTTTGCCAGCTTGTTGCTCCAGTATTGCGAATACATTGGTAAGGATGGATGCTTTGCTCGGATGTGCAAGAATGAAATGTACTGAAGGCCACTAATTGATGTGGCAGAAATCACTGTTCAGATTAAAATCTGCAAAATTACAGCTTCACTATAGATAGCACTTTGTAAAATCATCCCCAGCCCTTAATGGCGTATTGTGCTGGACATACTCTATTTCCAGTGATATATCCTGCCCTGATGCTTCCTTGTGGTGAATAACTTCACTTTCTTTAGAACGTTACATTCCTTATCACACAATAGTTTCTTCATGTCGCGATTTAAAAAGAGCTTTTCCGTGTATTTCATCGTAATTTTAACTACACTCTGTTCCCATTGAAATGTCTACATTTTTGTTATATGGTGAAACACACGATGAAGGCAGGTGGACGGACGCGAGGATCATTGAACTTGCAAGATCTCACAACTCAAGTGATTCATGAGCACTTGAGTGACGAGATCTTTATTCGTGGAATAAATAGTCTCTCTGGATGCCATGCACTTTAAAACAAAATAAAATATCATTAATATACTTGTGAGAAAGGCTGCTTGGCAAATGACTAGCCGGTTCTGGACTCAACAGGGTGAAGCAAACACTTGGAACTTGTGACTCCTGATTCTTCTGCCCTTAATCTATCTGCATCAACCAGGGATCCTATTCATTTTGGTGGTGTTACTGGGCAGATTTCATCACTTTTTAAAAAAAAATTGTTTTAACAAAATTGAAGGATAGAAAACGCTGCTGATTTCTTATTTTGGTCGGTAGCAAAAACTAGGCATCAAAGAGGAGCACAGCATGGAAACAGGCCCCGTGGCCCAACTTGGACATTCTGTTTGAGAAGCCCCAACCATTCCTCCCCGCCCGCATTTGGACCCTATGTGTCTAAACCTTTCCCCTCCATGTTTCTGTCGTTTAACCTGTTCAGTGCCACGCCTGAGTATACTCGGGCCAAGGCCAATAGTGGGGTGGGGGGAATAACCCTGGCAGTTTGTTCCGTACACTCACTGCCCTCTGTGTGACATTGAAATCGCAATCAAATGCTGCAATGGGGGACGACATCAGCCGACAATTCTTGATGAGGGTGGAGAAGCTGCCCTTGGGAAGGCGTTGAGCTGCTTTCTGGAACCGTTGCTGTCCGTGTGATGAATGCATGGTGCCACCAGGGAACAGGAATTAAACGCAGCGGTGATGAAGTGGCAGATGGGGGGTGTGATTTGGATGGCAACTTGCAGACATTCCAGTGTTTAGTTTAGTTTAGAGATACAGCGTGGAAACGGGCCCTTCGGCCCACCGGGTCCGTGCTGACCCGCGATCCCCGCACACTAGCACCATCCTACACACCGTGGGCGATTTGCGATATTTCCCGAAGCCAATTAACCTGCCAATACTGCATGTCTTCGGAGTGTGGGAGGCACCCGGAGAAAACTCATGCGGGTCACGGGGAGAACATGCAAACTCCATACAGACAGCACCCGTAGTCGGGATTGAACTCTGGTCTCTGCCGTTATTAGACTGCAACTCTACTGCTGCGCCACCGTGTACTTATTGCCTTTGCCTATCAACGTTAGAAAGCTTTTGAATGTGGGGCGTGCAGTCGAATAAGCCATGGCAAGTGTTGGTGTAAGTTGACCATAGTTCAGATCTCTGCAATATTAATTCATGTTTTGCTTGAGGGGGTGATGATCCAGTATTGGGCTCATTTACGAGTAGCATTGTTTAACTGGTGTTTACTCTGTGAGGCTACAAGGCGAGTGCACCCTGAAATATGAAAAGGCACTCGACAATTGTAGGCACGGTGGTGCAGTTGGCAGAGTTGTTGCCTTGCAGCGCCAGAGGGAGGGAACCAGGCTCGATCCCGACCACAAACGCCACGTGTGTGTCCATGTGGAGTTTGCACGTTCTCCCTGTGACCAGGTGCTGCTCCGGCTTCCTCCAACTGCACATCTCTAAGGCGTGCAAGGGTTTTGTGAGTCAATTTGCCCCTTGACGTGCAGGGAATGGATGCAAAAGTGGGTTAACGGAACTGGAGTCACCGGTTGTTCGATGATGGGCATGGACTCGGTGGGCCAAGGGGCCCGTTTCTATGCTGTGTCTTTCGTTCGGTAGTTAGAGGCATTGCAAATTTTGTTTACCTTGAGGAGAGCATTTTAAAACGTGTAACATCGGTGAAATAGGGTGAAAGTGCTTTATGTTGCGGGACCTCACTCTCTTGGTTCATTGATTGTGAGTGTAAATCTCATTCCAGGAGTTGAGAGCATGATTCAATCCAGTCCAGTGTCGAATAGCCCGGTGGGATTTAAAATGAGTTCTTGCTTATTTCACAGCGTTGCTGCAACGTTACATACATGGAAGTTGGCGCTGTCAAATCACACATGGTAACTTGCAAAATAAGCATTTTAACAAAAGATTAAAGCACCGTGATTAAATATAATTTTTGCTTCTAGCTTACAGCATGCATTTACCTGTAATGTGGGATTTCAATCCTTGTGATTAATGCTGAGGGATTTGCCTTGAAGCAGCCTCTAACGCGTATGTTGAAGATAGATGCAAAATGCTGGAGTAACTCAGTGGGTCGGGCAGCATCTCTGGAGAAAAGGAACAGGTCCCGATGTTGGGGGAGACCAGAACCAGGGGCCACAGGTTAAGAATAAAGGGGTAAGCCATTTAGAACGGAGACGAGGAAACACTTTTTCTCACAGAGAGTGGTGAGTCTGTGGAATTCTCTGCCTCTGAGGGCGGTGGAGGCCGGTTCTCTGGATGCTTTCAAGAGAGAGCTAGATAGAATCTTAAAAATAGCGGAGTTAGGGGACATGGGGAGAAGGCAGGAACGGGGTACTGATTGGGGATGATCAGCCATGATCACATTGAATGGCGGTGCTGGCTCAAAGGGCCGAATGGCCTACTCCTGCAACTATTGTCTATTGTGATGTTTCGGGTCGAGACCTGAGCAGCTTAGAGCAGTATTTTGAATCTGAACAAAGGCCTCTCATCTATTTATAATTGGATTTGTGACCTAATTCACAGATATCCAAAGGTTGCCTTAATATCAACATTTGACATAATTTTACATCGCAACAGTCCATGATGATTAGTCTGCGGCACGGTGGCGGAGCTGCTGCCTCACAGCGCCAGAGACCCAGGTTCGATCCTGACCTTGGGTGTTGTCTGGGTGGAGTTTGCACATTTTCCCTGTGACCGCGTGGGTTTCCTCTGGGTGCTCTAGTTTCCTCCCGCATCCCAAAGATGGTCTGTTGGTCAATTGGCCTGTGTAAACTGCCTCGAGTATGCGGATGAGAAAGTGGGATAACATAGATCTGGTGTGAATGGATGGCCGATGGTCGGTGTGGACTTGGTGGGCTGAGGGGCCTGTTCCCATGCTGTATCTTTGAATTAAACTGAATACTAGTAGGAAGATGTGGACTTGTTCATGATCATTCCTCCTTCCCCCACCCCCCCCCACTATTAATGGCCTGGTTGTGATGTAGAATAGTATTGATACAAGTCCACCACTGATTTCCCAGAAACTCATGGTCCGGCATTGGAAAGAATTGCAAGTGTGCACTTGAAGTCCCCCACCTTGGTGCCCAGGTGGCCGATCTTGACCTCATCGGGACTTCCATGATCGGTCTTCTGGTCGACGTGTCGAATTTGTCCCTTGCGGCCGGGGCTCTGGATTCGCTCTCATAGCCGACTTCTGGGGCCAACTTTGCAGGGCTGGTTTGTTGCCCCCTGCTGTGTCACCACTCGACTCGTCTCGAAGGCCATGACCTCAGTTGGTCAAGGAAATGGGATCCAAAATGGCAAGGGTCTGGAACCAAGAGTGATGGAGCACCGGTGGTGGACCTGTGCATTCCTTGTGTGATAGTCATAGTTCTTCCTCTCATTGTTCCTCGACTAGTAACATCATTCGAGTGACCCTTGTGCTATCCAACTCAAAGTGCTTTGCCAACATACAGAATAGTGAAAGGCTTGGATAGAGTGGATGTGGAGAGGATGTTGCCAGTAGTGGGAGAGTCCAGGACTAGAGGTCCTCGCCTCAGAATTAAAGGACCTTCTTTAAGGAAGATGATGAGGAGAAAACTCCCGAGTCAGAGGGTGGTGAATCGGGAATTCTTTGCCGCATAAGGTTGTGGAGGCCAGGTATTTTTAAGGCAGAGATAGATAGATTTTTTGATAAGTGCGGGAGTCGGAGGTTGTGGAGAGAAGGCAGGAGAATGGGGTTAGGAGAGATAGATCAGCCATGATTGAATGGCAGAGTAGACTTGAAGGGTCGAATGGCCTAATTCTACTGCTATCCCTTTTGACCTTGCACATGAAGCTGCCTCAAGGATCAACTCTTTATTTGTTTCGGTGAATGTGCTTGGTTCCAGCTTACTACATTGCTGGTGGCATTGCTATTCATGGTGCTAAACTTGTGTGGAGTTTGCAGGATCGTGGGCAACTCTGAAATTATGCCCAGTATTTAAGATTCTCCTGTTCTGATTAATGATAGTGGTTTGTTCAAAGTAGCTGGAAGATTGTGCAGCTTTATCTGGGATCTCATTCAATGGACTCCCAAGTTGATATTGTCGAGTCTTTCTGCAGCACAGTGTAACACAACGAAGGATCGTGTTACAACTGACCCCGGCCTTTCCCAGCATAAATCTTGGTCCGTGCAATATAATTGTTGACCTTATTGATATGCGCTGCAATACCTTCAGCTCAGAAAAAGTCAAGTAATGACAGTCCTCGGACTGATATAGTTTTACTGCGCACGCACGAGGTGATCTTGAATTAAATGCCAAGTGTATATATTCGTCAGACATCTTCCAGCCAAACCACAAAAGGCCAGAGGAAACGGTCGAGTTGCTGCTAGCAAATGGAAGGTGGATACAAGTGAGATGTTGCCCGACCCGCTGCGTTCCTCCAGCACCTGTTGTTTTGCTCGAGTTTCTAACATCTGCAGTTCCTCATGTCACCTTCTTCCAGGCAAGGAGGATGTTTAGGGCCATTCTTTCAATTTGAGTTTAAATTTGTTTTTCAAAGCTATTTTGCCTTGAAGTCCAATTTTATTTTTAGAGTGTTTCATCATTTCCACCAGCAGTCATTAATGTATCGTTAATGTTTTATTATTATTAATGTTTAGTGTTTTCTGAGTCATTCGTAACTGTCACTGTATGTCATGTTGTTACTTGGGGGCGGAGCACCAAGGCAAATTCCTTGTATGTGAGTACTTGGCCAATAAACTTACTTACTTAGATACAGCGCGGAAACATGCCCTTCACCCCACCCACCAGCGATCTCCGCACATTAACACTACCTTACACCGGAGACCATGTTTACATTTGCACCCAGCCAATTAACCTACAAACCTGCACGCCTTTGGAGTGTGGCAGGTAACTGAAGTTCCCGGAGGAAACCCACGCAGGTCATGGGGAGAACGTGCAAACTCAATACGGACCAGCACCCGTAGCCAGGGTCGATCCCGGGTCTCTGCCACCGTGTGCGCTGGAAGGCGGCAACTCTACCGCTGTGCCACCGCGCCACCCTCGAGTGGTGTAAATGTTTAAATAACTGTAAAAATATCAATTATGAATATGTCCATTTTATTGCGTGTACGACTCGAGATGAACAGCACAGACAGTTGTGCTGATTAGGGATTAGTTGGTAACCTTTAGTGATGCCAGCTGCTGCTTTGTAATACCATCAGAGTAAGAAGGCGAAATTTGCTGGATTAACAATGTGTTGTCCTTGTCGGCATCTGAAGGAGGAGAAGAAAGACGTGCATTTCTATTGCCATGAATGATTGCATGTTGTGGGAGAATTTAATGCCCGACCTACTGCAAAAGTTCCATGTCCATGAGGAGCAAAGTTAATGTACAGCAGTGACTGCAACTAAAAGTATTCCGTTGGCCATGAAACATGCTTTGGGACATCTGGAGGTTGTGAGTGGCACTACACAAATGGAAGTGTGTTCTGTCTTTTAATGAGCTAATTGATTTGCAGAAGAACGTGTGTTGATTCAGTTAATGTGGTTTAATCGTTTAAAGAGCAATTTCTGTCGTCGGAGATGTTTTCCTAAACAAAACAATAACGTCAAGACAAAATAGGGCGGCACAGTGGTGCAGCTGGTAGAACGCCGGCCTCACAGAGCCAGGGTGCAGGGTTCGATCCTGGCCTCGGCGGCTGTCTGCGTGGAGTTTGCATGTGCTCCCCGTGACCCGCGTGAGTTTCTTCCCGGCTGCTCTGGTTTTCTTCCACATCCCAAAGATGCAAGGGTTTGTAAATTAAGTGGCCTCTGTAAAACAAAAATAGTCACCTATTCCTTTTCCACACGGATGCTGCCTGTCCTGCTCAGTTACTCCAGCATTTTGTGTCTATCTTCCGTGTAAACCAGCATATGCCTGATAAAAGACTGAAGGAATGAAATTTCGTTCAAACCTTGTCTGTTTGAATGAGAATAAAAGGCATTCTATATTCTTCATTCTATTCTACCTCCCGGTTGCCGGACACTTTAATTCTCCGTCCCAATCCCACACAGACCTCCCTGTCCTCGGTCTCCTCCATTGTCAGAGTGAGGCTAAACGCAAATTGGAGGAACAGCATCTCATATTTTGCTTGGGCAGCTTACAGCCCAGTGGTATGAATATTGATTTCTCTCACTTCAGGTAGCCCCGGCATTTCCCCTCTCTCTATCCCTCACCCAAGTCGCACTAGCTTCTCATTTTCACCCGACAAACAGCTAACAATGGCCTGTTTCCTTTATCATCGTAACTTTTTTGCATATAATTCATTCATTGTTCTTTATTTCTCCACATCACCGTCTATATCTCTTGTTTCCCTGATCCCTAACCGGTCTGAGGAAGGGTCTCGATGCGAAACGTCACCCATCCCATCTCTCCAGAGATGATGGAGTTACTCCAGCTTTTTGTGTCTATCTTCTGTTTAAACCAGCATCTGCAGTTCCTTCCTACACAAGTGCCCTCGTGGGAAGAGAATGGATGAGAAGGTTGGATAACGTGTGAATGGATGAACGATGGTCGGCTTGGACTTGGTGGCCACCCAACCATATATACATATACATAGAGAGAGCCAAGGAGCCATACAGCGTCGGAGCAGATAGTTTAGCCCAAGTTGCCCAAACCGACCAACGTGCCCCCGCCCACACTAGTCCACCTGCCTGCGTTTGGCCCGTATCCCTCTAAATCTTTCCTCTCTATGTACCTATCCAAATGTTTCTTAAGCATTCGTTAATAGATTTCCGACCTATGTTAAAGGTTGTGAATTAAATCCGTTGCAAATCTCTCGCCGTGTGTCATTTTAATTCACTTGTACTTGGAGGACAGCGTGGATCCTCGATCTGTTCCCACACGAGCCAGTGCTGGTCCCAGGAGTTGCCTGAGATGCTTCATTTTGTTCTATAACATGGTCAACACCGGCCGCAGCCTTTAAATCAATGTGGCAGACGATCGCCGCACACCTTTGCTGTCTGAAGAGCAGGGAAGCAGTGATGTTATTTTTTTTTGAGGTTACTGCATAAAAATATGAGGTTTATCACGTTGCTGAGTGAAATCAAATAAAGGGCTGGCAATGGTTAATGTGGCGAGCAGTGACAACACAAATAACAGGAGGCAATTTGATGCTTGAATCAGCTGTATACATTTAAGCAATATGCCCTAATGATGAATTTCATGCACGATAATGGAAGTGTCAAAATGGTTTTGTGGTGCCTTCCCATACTCTCCATCTCGAGCCACGTCCGCACACTTATGATCGTTCGCCACAGTCGTGTAACGGCGTGTGTAGGAAGGGACCAGAGAGAGAGACACACAATGTTGGGGGAGCAACTCAGCGGAACAGGCGCCCATTCTAGCAACAATGGGACGGGTCACGTTTTCTGGTCGTGGTGAGATTTAATGACGACTACAGGTGCTGGTTTGCACCCAAGATGGAGTAACTCAGCGGGTCAGGCAGCATCTGGAGAGAAAATGGAACAGGTGACGTTCCGGTGCGAGACCCTTCTTCAGACTGGGAACAGGTGATCGATGAAAGCAGAGGGAGAGAGAGAGATCAGCAATGAGTGAATGGCAGAGTAGACTTGATGGGCCGAATGGCCTAATTCTACTCCTACCACTTATGATCTTAGGACCAACACATTGTTATTTGTGTAAAAATGCCCTGTATGGCTACTAGTAGATTTTTTTTTTTAAATGATGATGTTGCAATTACTTTTTTTTTCATCGAACCCTGGAGACGGGATGCCCCACTGTAAATCCTTCCCATGGTTGACTCTCAAATATTTCTGAACCATTTCTAGCAAGCACCTAACTGGACCAGGGTCGACTGCAATATCCAGTACAGTCGATACTGTCCCCGACAGCATCTCTGGTTCATCACTGTGACCCAATGCTGGACAAGGCTTCAAATTAATTGATGGAAAGATACGGCTTGCAACGGGGCCCTTCAGCCCACCGAGTCAGCGTTGGAATTCACGCCATCCTATGTTATCTCACTTTCACAACTGCTCCTTACACACGAGAGGCAATTTGCAAAGGGCCAATTAAACCTACAAACTCCCCTACGCCTTTGGGAGGTGGGAAGAAACTGGAGTGCCTGTATGAAACGCGCGTGGCCACAGGAAGACGGTGCAAAATCCACATGGACAGTGCCTGAGGTCGGCATCGA
The DNA here is from genome assembly GCA_963514005.1 of Raja brachyura. The sequence goes on along the minus strand of OY740807.1, from coordinate 31,943,624 downwards.
ACCTGGATCTCTGGCGCTGTGATGCAGTAGCTTTTTTTTAAGTTTAGTTCAGAGATGTCGCGCGGAAACAGGGCCTTCACCCCATCGAGTCCGCGCCGACCAGCTGTCCGGGCACATTACCACTACCCTCCGCACACTCGGGACCATTATTGCACATACACCAGGCCAACTAACCTAACTTACCTGCACGCCTTTTTGGAGTGTGGGAAGGACACCGAAGATCTCGGAGAAAGCTCACGGGGAGAACGTGCAAACTCCGTTCAGACTGCACCCGTGGTCAGGATCAAACCCAGGTCTCCGGCGCTGTAAGGCAGCAACTCTACCCAGAATGGGCAAGATGTGGATGTGGATGTCAACCCAAGTCCATGATCAGATCCCTGGCAGTGGGCACTGAATGCGGAACTATTTCCGTGTACAGTGTCCCTTGGTGCCCTATAGTTTAAAAAAAAATAATAAATGTACATCATCTGTGGCCTGCCTGTGTTTGTTTCTCCGGAGTTTTCCAGTTTAAGTTGTACTCTTAAATTGCTTATCTCACTGCCAGCAATCTTTATCTTAGCTCCACTAACTGCCAGCATTATGTTCTGCCAAGTGTTTCCATGTGGCTTCACATCACATAACAGAAAGAGATTTCATTTTACACGATTGTGACATTAGACCAGGACTGGAGTGATTCCAGCAGATAGCGAGAGAGAGAGAGTATTTCATTTTAGCTGTTTAAAAAAAAAAAAATTGTTCCAGAGAGCTCTGTGCGGGCGAGCGAGAAAGGGATTGTTCGCTGTGCTTTAATCATTTTAAAATCTCCTATGTCATTATAAAACACACTGAAGCATTGATTGAGACCATTAGTGGATGGATAGTGATTTTATTGCTGAACAGCTCCAGATCAGCTTGTTCTACAAATGAAGCCATTTACCTCACATTAATACACAGTTCTCGCTGGTACAATTGGGGCAATCACCAAGCTTCAACCATCTATTTTCCAATGATAAGAGGTAAATTGTGTCCTGTAATACCATCTATATACTGACAGGCATGATGTAACGGAGTTGAGTTTAGAGATACAGCGGAGAGACGGGCCCCTTCGGCCCACCGAGTGTCCGCACTGACCTGCGATCCCTGCACACACTCGGGACAATTTTACATTTATATTCCAAGCCGATTAACGTGCAAACCTGCACGTCTTTGAAGTGGGGAGGAGAGAGCGAAAATCTCGGAGAAAACTCACGGCGAGAAGGTACAAACTCCGAACAGACAGCGCCCGTAGTCGGGATTGAACCTGGGTCTCTGACACGGCAAGGCAGCAACTCTACCACCGCGCCGCCCACACAGTGTGTGTGTGTGAACGAACGTGCTCACATATAGAATAATGCTTCATAGTCCAATGTGTTTTTTTTCGTCTCCCCGCATATCATAAATCAGGCAAATGATTTGTTGTCGCCAAACAAGTAGGGAGGAACCCCATAATTTTCACCGTACAATTCAACGTTCCCTGTCAGCTAATCTGCCCACCGTTTTAATTTTAATCAGCAGTCTGCTGTAAATTGCCCGTCTCTTCCGTGCCTCGCTCAGCCTGACGACATGTGAAGGAAGTTTCCAGCTGGTTCCTGCAACACCTGTGCTCTGCGTTCAGCTCTACACTTTACATCCTGGGCCACTGCCTTTAACCAAGATAGACCGGAGTAAAGGGCCCGTCCCGCTTGTGTATCCTTGGCAGGCAAATTACGCAACCTCGTGGTTGCTTTGAGGCGCACAGGCATCGTGTGGCCGCACGGGGCCGGTCCCACTGAGAAGCGCGGAGGGGTATGTGACACCGCGCGTGTCTCCAAAATTTTTGTAGCGAACAAAATCTTTGCGCGGCAACGGCCTGTCGCGTAACTGACGGCCAAAGTGGGACAGGACCCTGGCGCGACGCAACGTCTCACCTGCAACAGCAGCAGAGGCAGGCAAACGATCGCCAAGCTCAGCCTGGGGCTCACGGCCATTGCGGTCCGGATCCGCCCCCATTTCTCCTCCCAGAGCGGGGCCAAGAAAATTGAAGATGGACACAAAATGCTGGAGTAACTCAGCGGGACCGGCAGCATCTCTGGAGAGAAGCAATGGGTGACGTTTCGGGTCAAGACCCTTCTTTTCAGACTGAAGATGAGTCTCGACACAAAACCTCACCCAATCCTTCTCTCCACAGATGCTGCCGGTCCCGCTGAGTTACCCCAGCTTTGTGTCCATCTTCAAATGATGTCACATGCTCCAGACGGCTGTGCGTTCGCATAAAATCGCGCGCGACCTTCGCGGGACCATGAGGTTGCGTAATTTGCGTGCCAAGGACACGTAAGTGGGACAGGCCCTGAACTCAGCGGGACAGGCAGCATCTCTGGAGAGAAGACACTCGTTATGTCGAGATCTTTCTCCAACTGTGGGGAGGCAAACACAGTCACTTCAACGGGCACTTATTCGCAGTTCCAGCAGGGGGTCATTGTGTCTCGTGGCGGTGGTTTGCCGTCGCCCGGGTCTGGTGCGACGGGCACCGTCAAAAGCCACCGATCAGCGCAAAGAAACTAAGACTAATAATCAAATAAAAGTCTGAAGAAGGGTCTCGACCGGAAACGTCACCCGTTCCTTCCCTCCTGAGATGCTGCCTGTCCCGCTGAGTTACTCCAGCATTTTGTGTTTACCTTTGATTTAAACCAGCATCTGCAGTTCCTTCCGACAAGCTAAAACCAAGTCGGGCTCTCTCTCTCTCTCTCTCTCTCCTTCCTAAACGGCACACAATGACCCCTACTGGAACTGGAAATATGTGCACGTTGAAATGAATGTGTTTGCCTCTGAATTCCCTCCCCACTGTTGGAGAAACACTTGACATAAGTGAGTGTCTTCTCTCCGGAGATGATGCCTGTCCCGCTGAGTTTCTCCGGCATTTTGTGTCGATCTTGGGCTTTCTTCCACAGGAGGTGGTCGGAGTTCTGCAAACTTTGAAGTAGTTTTTCCGCACAAGGAGATCACCGTTCAATGAGTGAAGTTGTGTCTGAGTTGAGCTGGGTGTGTGTGTGTGTGTGTTTCTGTGTGTTGTTGCCATGAGTAGGGGCTAATTGTGATTTATTCTTTAATATCTGCACTCTCTTCCTTCAGAACAGCGTAGGCGCTGAGTCTGGGGAATTGTTCTCGCTTTAAGTCTTTCTCGAGAATGTTTTCCTTCTCTTGATGAAAAGGGTGGTCAGACTCTGGTCGAGACCCTTCTTCGGACTGAACATGGATAGGGTGGTGAATCTGTGGAATTAATTGCCACAGACGGCTGTGGACGCCGTCAATTGACATTTTTACGTTTGGTTTGGAGATATAGCGTGGAAATGGGCCCTTCAGCCCACCGAGCCTGTGCCGACCAGCGATCCCTGCACACTTACTATCTCACACACACACACACGACAATTTTACATTTACACCAAACCAATTCACCTGCACACCTGTACGCCATTGGAGTGTGGGAGGAAACCAAAGATCTCGAAGAAAACTCACGCGGGTCAGGTGGAGAACGTACAAACTCTAGATAGACAAGCACCTGCAGTCAAGGTTCAACAGTGTTTTATTGTCATGTGTCCCAGATAGAAAAATGACATTCTTACTTGCTGCAGCACAACAGAATATGTAAACACAGTACACTGTGAACAATATGATAAACGAGAGGAAAAAAATGTTCTGTGTGTGTATATACACACATACCCACAATTACACACACCCACACCCAGAATCTCACACACACGCGCACACACACCCATAATTACACACACGCGCACACATCCACAATCTCTCACACACACACACACACACACACACACACACACACACACACACACACTCTCTCACGCACACACCCACAATCTCTCTCTCACACACACCCCCACAATCGCACACACACCCACAATTACACACACGCGCACACACCCACAATCTCTCTCACACAGACAGACAGCGAGATAGATATGTATACACACACACACTCACACACTCAAAACAAACAATATTAGTGCAATAATGCGTCTATTGAAGTTGTAGCGGATTGAACCCGTGTCTACAGGCGCTGTAAGCACTGCGAGGCAGCAGCTCCGCCGCTGCGCCACCATGCTGCCGTCATATTATTTAAGGCAGAGATGGATGGATTCTTGATTCGAGATCACCGCTGTCTTGTGAAACTGCAAGGCAAGGCGTCTGTGCCACCGGGGGAGAAGAGAATTGGGGGAAGACTGATGTATCGACTCCAGCTCCGTGTGAAGCTGCCTGTTGCCTGAGTTCAGGTTATTGTCATGGCATTTTGTAAACCAGCGGGAGGGAGGCTGGATCTGGATCTGGCCAATAAAGATTGTGGGCTCCACCTTTCTGTGGTCATCGGTGCCGGCAGTGAATTGTTCTGGACCTCTCCACACCTCAAGATTCCCTTCCCCCTGACTCTTGGTTTGAAGAAGGGTCTCGACCCAAAACGTCACCTATTACTTTTCTCCAAAGATGCTGCCTGACCCGCTGAGTTACTCCGGCAATTTGTGTCCATCTGCTGTTGAAACCAGCATCTGCAGTTCCTTCTTAGCAAAGACTGTATCGGATCATGCTTCGCGTTTAGTAGGCAGCTTCTCTCTCTGTACCGGTGTCCATACGTAGTGCGTGGTATGGAGTGTAAGAGTCATACAGTTTGTGTAGGAAGAAGGGTCTCGACCCAAAATGTCGCCCATTCCTTCTATCCAGACATGCTGCCTGTCCCGCTGAATTACTCCAACATTTTGTGTCCATTTAGAGTCATAGGGGCATACGCCACAGAAACAGGCCCTTCGGCCCAACTTGCCCATACCGACCAATATGCCCGTCTACACTAGTCCCGCCTGCCTGCATTTGGCCCACATCCCTCTATCCATTTACCTGTCCAAATGTCTGTTGAATGCAGTTATTGTACTTGCCTCAACTATCACATTAAATGAAAGCCAGTTTTGCGAATAATTGTCCAGTTGCAGAGAGATCTCCGAATTATGATTTGGGGGGGGGGGGGGGGGGGTTGGGGAGAAAAGAAAGGTTTGATTCACTTCTGTTGCTTTTAACGAAATGTAATCCTTTTTGATATTTCCACTCCAGTAATCCCTCCGGGCTTTGGCAACACTTTGGATTAATTTTACGGCTCTTCGTGCGAGTTTAAAAAATGGCTGCAGACAATGCAGTTTCAATAAAGGAGCCACAATGTCTGGTGAATTCAGCTGAGGAATCAAAGAGTAATATTTCCTCCCTCCCCGCTCAGTAATGGTTGATGTTGAACGATCTGCCTTCTGCATTGGTGTGGTGTCCGGGCCCGATCCTGTCTGGTGAATGGGGGCGAGACCGACAGCACAGGGGGCAAGCTTGCATGCAGTGGGTTAGAACAAGCCACGATTTAATGCGTAGGAAGGAACTGCAGGTGACGGTTTAAACCGAAGATGGACTCAAAAAGCTGGAGTAGCTCAGCTGGGTCAGGCAGCCCCTCTGGAGAGAAGGGACAGGTGACGCTTCGGGTCGAGACCCTTCTTCAGACTGAAAGTCACGGGAAAAGGGAGATTGTAGACTGTGATTGTTGAGCGATGCAGACGTCTCGCCCCGAAACGTCGCCTACTCCTTTTCTCCCTGGATGCCACCTCACCCGCTGAGTTCTTCCAGTGTTTTCTGTCTACTTCAGAACAAATGAACGAGAGACATGCAGAAGAGTAACGATGAGTAAAAGCCCTGTCCCTCGGTACGAGTTAATTCCAAGAGCTCTCCCAAGTTAAAAAAAAAAAAAAACTCGGGGTAAGCACGGAGAATGAACGTAGCGGGTACGTCCGAGCTCGGGGACGTCTCTTAGCGGCTCGTAACGCTAACGGCAGGTACCCGGGAAGACTCGCTAACGGCAGGTAAATACGGGAAGACTCGTGAAGATTTTTCAACATGTTGAAAAATGTCCACGAGAGCCCCGAGGACCAACGAGTGGCCATTACCGTAAATCTCCGAGTTTGAATCGGGGCAAACTCGGGAGAGCTCTTGGAATGAACTCGTACCGTGGGACAGGGGTTTACCAGGCCATTGTTAGCTGTTTGTCGGGTGAGAACGGGAAGCTGGTGCAACTTGTGTAGGGGAGGGAGGGACGAAGAGAGAGGGAATGCCGGGGATGCTTGAAGTTAGAGAAATCAAATATTCATACATTGTTATAACGTTTCGAGCTCAGCACCAGCCCCACATTCTCCACGCTGTCGGCTCTCACCTTTTGGTTTTTTAAAGCCAAGATTTAGTATCTATACGGGCAGGGGAGAAGAAAGGTTCTGTGGAGCTCTGTAAATGTTTTTTTTTCCCCTGCTTGAATAATCTTGTCAGTGGAAATGATAAATTGAGCGGGCACAAATACATTATATGATGGATACACGTCTGGTGCCGGTGATTCACTGAAATATAATCTGTCAAGTGTGGCCGATGAAGAACTCCAGCCTGAACGGTGAATGAGTTATGTAGCAATGATTTACTGCTGGCTTACTTTTTTTTTTGTTTCCAGAAGCCATCAAAGCCTGGCTCTGCCATTGCGTTTGTGCCACGTAGTTTTTGTAAAGCTTTTGAGTTTTGTTTCTGGAGCCCGAGGTCATATCCTGGCCCGAATCTGTGCGGGCTTTCTATATCTCTCTCTCTCTCTCTCTCTCTACATCACCATCTGCACCTCTCGTTTCCCTTCCTGCACCCTCCCCCCCCCCCCCCCCCAACTCTTAGTCTGAAGAAGTGTCTCGACCCGGCACTCCAACCATTCCTTCTCTCCGGAGATGACGCCTGTCCCGCTGAGTTACTCCGGCATTTTGTGTCGATCTTGGGCTTTCTTCCACCGGAGGTGGTTGGAGTTCTGCAAACTTTGAAGTAGATTTTCACCAGGCAATGGGTGAAGTCGTGTCGGAGCTTAGCTGATGCAGTGCGAGTTGGGGGTGATTTCTACTTTAGCCCAGGTTATTGAGGCTGTGTGTGTGTGTGTGTGTCTCTGGGGAATTGTTCTCGATTTAAGTCTTTCTCAAGAACTTCCTCCCCCTCTTGATGAAAGGGGTGGTGGGTTTCTTTTCTTTGGACTGAACATGGATAGGGCGGTGAATCTGTGGAATTCATTGCTGCAGAAGGCTGTGGCGGACATTTATCAGGCAGAGTGAGATGGATAGATAGGGGTTATTGGGCAGAAGGCAGGCGAATGGGGATAGGAGGGAGCGATAGATCAGCCATGATTGAATGACTGAGTAGACTTGATGGGCCGAATGGCCCTCCTATTACATATGGGGACCCTTCAGACCCAGACCCAAACCGAAACACCACCTATCCATGTTCTTCAGAGATGTTGCCTGCCCTGCGGAGTTACTCCAGCACTTTGCGTTATTTTATGTTGTAAATCAGCATCTGCAGTTCCTTGTATCTCCAGATACAATGGATCGTCCAATATAGAAACAGGAAATAGGTGCAGGAGTAGGCCATTCAAGCCAGCACTGCCATTCGATACGATCATGGCTGATCATCGAAAATCAATACCTCGTTCCTGCTTTTTCCCCATATCCCTTGATTCCGTTAGCCCTAAGAGCTAAATCTAACTCTCTCTTGAAAACATCCAGTGAATTGGCCTCCACTGCCTTCTGTGGCAGAGAATTCCCCCGCACATTAACACCATCCTACACCCGCTATGGACAGTTTTTACATTTACCAAGCCAATTAACCTACAAACCTGTACGTCTTTGGAGTGTGGGAGGAAACTAAAGATTTCTGAGAAGATGCACGGGGAGGACGTACAAACCCCGTACAGACGGCACCCGTAGTTGGGATCGAACCTGGGTCTCCGGCGCTGCATTTGCTGTGAGGCAGCAACTCTACCGCTGCGCCACCGTGAGCGTTGCTCCAGAACGGTGTGTCTACCAGTGCACTAGTTCTATGTTTTCCCATTTTTTGCATCCCACATGAATGCAAGTGTTTTTTTTAAGTGATCGTGCATGACAGGATGAATTTATACAGAGCAGGTGATGGGTATTAATTTTGTATGTTGATGCTGCTTGCGATATTGTGTCTGTGATGTGGGTGTAAGTTTGCTTTTTATATTTTGATGGCAGGTATAATAAGTGATTTTATTTGTCATTGCAGTGTGTGTGGGTCTGACATTGTCTTGATGCTGGCTGCAGGGAATGATGTTGAATTGAATACGTTATTGTCACTGTGAAATTCTTTGCTTGCAAATATCCGCCCATAAAGGGTGCTTACAGGGGTACACAATTCCCCTCCACCCTCTCCCCCCCCCCCCCCCCCCCATAGCAGTTAGGAAACATAGAAAATAGGAGCAGGAGTAGGCCATTCGGCCCTTCGAGCCAGCACCGCCATTCAGTATGATCATGGCTGATTATCCAAAATCAGTACCCCGTTCCTGCTTTTTCCCCCATATCCCGTGACTCCATTAGCCTGAAGAGCTAAATCTGACTCTCTCTTGAAAACATCCAGTGAATTGGCCTCCACTGCCTTCTGTGGCAGAGAATCCCACAGATTCACAACTCTCTGGCTGAAGAAGTTTCACCCAGAGAGTTGAGGACCTAACGTCTCTTGACTTCACCCCCTCGCCCCCCCTCCCGTCTCAGTGGTCCCTCCAAGCCGGCTCCCAGTTGCTCTTCCACCTCCCTCGCGGTCGTTCCCCCACCCTGCCGGGTCTTCCTTTGTAGTGTAGGGTGAGAGAACTGAATATGACTGGTTGTGTTGTCTTGAGGGTGAGATGGGTTCCTAGACAAAGGATGTCATTTTCTTATTGAGTATCGCTTGTTGTCGGAGATATTTTGCGCATGGTGTGACAAGCATGGGAGCAACTAGGCTGGGCGCAGTGTGGGCCCCTGCACTTGGTGAAATATTTCATCTAGTGAGACTGGAGCAAGTGCTGAATATTTAGGGTGGCTTTCAGTGATGCCCTCGGGGTTCTTAAACATCTTTTGCCACAAAGTAAATTATTTGGGTGGATGTTCTGCATTTCCAATCACGGGCCCACCACCAATTTTTTTTTTTTTTTTCTCCTTTCCGTGACCGGTGAAAAAACGCGGTTTTTAAAGAGGCCATAGATTTAAGGCGAGAGGGGAAATATTTACGAGTCCCAAGGGGCAACTAAGTACATGGAACGAGCTTTCAGTGAGGCAAACACCATAACAGTGGAAGGGTCTCGACCCGAAACGTCACCTATTCCTTTTCTCCGGAGATGCTGCCCGACCCGCTGAGTTACTACAGTGTTTTGTGTCTATCTGATGGAACTAGGTTGGATGGGTATCTTGGTCAGAATGGAATAAGGGCCTGCGTCCGTGCTGTGTTACACTATGAAGCTTAAAAACAAGAAAAATTAGTTCCCCACACACTTCACTCTCTATCCCTGACATTCTACCAATCAGTAGAAAATAGAACAGAGCAGCAGGTAATGTTCAGGAATTTCTTAACGCTGAATCATGAGGAGGTCTTTTTTTTAAACCTTTCAACAGTATACACAAGGCAACACAGCGGTAAAGTTGCTGCCTTACAGCGCCAGGGACCCGGGTTCGATTCTGACCGCGGGTGCTAGTTTGTACAGAGTTTGTACGTTCTCCCCGTGGACCTGCGTGGGTGTTCTCTGAGATCTTCTGTTTCCACCGTCGATCCGAAAGGGGCTGTCCCACTTGGGCGACCTAATCTGCGAGTTCTGGCGCGTTTGCCCTCGACTCATACTCACAGCGTGGTCGACACGAGGTCTTGGGAGGTCTTTGTAACGCTCCTTCATGCTCGAGAGTGGTCCCCGTGTACTCGAGGCCTCAGCTAGGTCGCGGCGTATTTTTCAACGTGTTGAAAAATGCCCGCGAGTAAAAAAAGTTCGCCGTGGAAAAAATCGATACTTTTTTTTTACTCGTAGGTTTAGTCGTAGTAGGTCGGCATGTTAGTCGTAGGTAATCGAGGGTAGTCGAAGATAGTTTTTGTCGTAGTCGAAGGAGATCGAACGAGGTAATCTTCACTCTCCACTATTCGGTGTCCAATTTTCCTGAAGTTAGCCGTAGCTAGTCGAAGCTGGTCTTCAACATAGTAGGAGGAGGTCTTCAACATGACATTTTTTTTCAAACTCTCCGAAACTCTTCTAAACTCGCCAATTAGGTCGCCCAAGTGGGACAGCCCCTTGAGACGTACAGGTTTGTAGGCGGCTTGGTATAAATGTAAAAATTGTTCGTGGCGTGTGTGGGGATCGCTGGTCGGAGCGGACGCGGTGGGCCGAAGGGCCTGTTTCCGTGCTCTATCTCTAAGCAAACTCGCTATGAAATTACGACATGTATTTTCATTATTTGAACGCGTCACAAAACTTAATCCTCAAGTTTGAAATGCAGTACATGGGTGGATGGATAGGTGGGTCCTTTACATGGATAGGGCAGGTTTGGAGGGATGTGGACCAAACGCGAACAGTTGGGACGTGTAGCTGGGATATGTTGGCCGGACATTGGCATGTGGGCATGTCGGGACGAAGGGCCTGTGTCCTCGCTGTATCACACTGGCTCTCCGAGTATTTTTTCTAGTTCAGTTCTCTGCAGGACCGTGATGTGGTTTAACACTGGAGAACCTGATATTCTCCAAACACACTCCGTGGGGAAACAGGATGGAAAAATAAATAGTTAACTCCCATCAGACTATTAGGCAGAGGAGGTTGCAGTCTTCTATCCTCATTTAATTCAGCCCTCCGGAAAACTGCTGGCGTGTAAAGGAGGGGGGAGAAAAAAAAAAAGCAATTTTAGCTTTTCATTTATTAACCTTGTACGTTTAAGCCAAAATCAATTTTAGTTGAAATGAGTACAAGCTGGCACTGAAGACTTGTGTTATTTTAAAACTGAACACGAGGTATAAAATCAAATGGCACGCAGCAGATTGTTTTGGAAACCGCTGCTTCGTATGACATTGGCAATGGCAGAATCCCACATGACATTATCAAATGCATACACTGTGACATCCATCTTTTAAACCGTCCGCCCTCAAACCTTTTCCAATTATTTAATCTTTGGGACACATTCATGTTCCGATGATAAATGAAATGAGTACAATCAGGCCATTCAGCCCATCAAGTCTATTCTGCCATATAATCATGGCTGACCGATCTTCCACTAGCTTAACCCCATTCTCCTGCCTTTCTCCCCATAACCCCTTATGCCCGTACTAATCAAGAATCTGTCTATCTCTGCCTTAAAAATATCCATTGACTTGGCCTCTGCAGCCTTCTGTGGCAATGAATTCCACAGATTCACCGCCCTCCGAGCAGACATTGCAAGACTGCATGCACATTTTTTTGAAGGACTGGTGTTTGTTTCGGCTGTAGTTTTGACCACTTTGTCCGGTATGTTTTCTTCAAGCCCATCACATCAGATGAGAGATGGACGGAAGTCAAGTCGCCCCTCCTTGGCGGACTCCGCAACCAAATACCTCCGTCTAGTGACTCCCCTTTACTCCATTTCAATGGTGATCGTACAGCCAGCCAGCTTATTAAACAGGACATAATTCACTGGCAGCTGCGATTCCACTCCACTTAGCTCCAGATAACTTGGCAAACCGAGGTCCCCGGTGGGTTTGGAATCTGTGTTGGGAGCAGCTCATCAGCGCGCAGCGATCCAAGAATACAACTACAGATGGAACAGCAGGACTGATAGACACAAAATGCTGGAGTAACTCAGCGGGACAGGCAGCAGCCTCTCTGGAGAGAAGGAACGGGTTACATTTCAGGTTGAGACCCTTTGTCAACAGAAAGAGGACTCTCACAATCCGACCCTCGTGTCTTCTCTGCTCTTTGGCAAGATGGTGGCTCAGCTTTTACCTCATTAAATCCTTTATGCTGGATGAGCCACTGTCTGAGACCCGCTTTTGATCCTGACCTCGGGTGCTGTCTGTGTGGAATTTGGACATTTGCCCGGTGACCCTGTGGATTTCTTCCAGGTGCTCTGGTTTCCAAAAGTCGTGCAAGTTTACTGTTTAATCGGACTCTGTATGTTGTCCCTAGATTGTAAGAAGTGGATGAGAAAGTGGGATGACGTCGAACTAGTGTGGTCAGCGTGGACGAAAGGGTCCATTACCAAGCTGTGTGTTTCATTCAATCAACTCATCAACCCATTTCCTTCAGTCTGAAGAAGGGTTTCGGCCCGAAACGTTGCCTATCTCCTTCGCTCCATAGATCCTGCTGCACACGCTGAGTTTCTCCAGCATTTTGTGTAACCTATTTCCTTCGCTCCATAGATGCTGCCTCGCCCGTTGAGTTTCTCCAGCATTTTTGTCTACCATCAATCTACTCTCCTTCACTAACCCGTGCATCTCTTCATTGGCTAAATTTCCAAAACAACAATTTATTTTTATCGTGAATATACTCTGTGATTTAACCTCCACAGTTGTCTTGACTAGCACTGTTAGCGTTACTGCCAGGGACCCGGGTTCGATCCCGACTACGGGTGTTTGCCTGTACGGAGTTTGTACGTCCTCCCCGTGACCTGCGTGAGTTTTCTCCGAGATCTTCGGTTTCCGCCCACACTCCGAAGACGTACAGGTTTGTAGGTTAATTGGCTTGGTGTCGTTGTAAATTGTCCCTAGAGTGTGTCAGATTGTGTTCATGTGCGGGGATCGCTGGTTGGTACAGACTCGGTGGGCCGAAGGGCCTGTTTCCGCACTGTATCTCGACAGTAAACAAAATGCCAAAACTTCACCACCCTCTGGGCGAAACCATTTCATTTCGTTACGGACATGAACTTTATTTATTTATCTTACGATATCTTTATGTGGGAGGGAACTGAAGCACCCGGAGAAAACCCACGCGGTCACGGGGAGAACGTACAAACTCCGTACAGACAGCACCTGTAGTCAGGATCGAACTCGGGTCTCTGGCACCGTGAGGCAACAACTCTACCGCTGCGTCACCGTGCCACCTCCTATATCAAAAGAGAGAAGGGCAGTATCAATCAAAATAATATTTCAGCGTATAATTGATATTCACTTGGGAAATATCTTCTTTTGGCCGGGGTGGGGGGGGGTTTATTTGCTTCCAGAATTACCCCAACCTCAATAAACTGACAATACAGGTTCCTAACCTTGAAATCCAAATTAGATTTGTCTTAATGACGATAGGCCTTGTGTTTTCGGAGTTGTTTTCATCCAGAGATGCTTCCCGAGAGCTAACCAGTTGTGCAGCTTCAAGGATTGAGCAATCCTGGGTGAAGGAGCATCAGGGCAGTCAATCTTCTTGGCCCCACAGACAATGACTTCCTGCCGGTAAAACTGTCCTGCTCCTGTCGAGCCACAGAGTAATGTAGAAACAAGGAACTGCAGATGTTGGTTCATAACGAAGATAGACGCAAATCATCAGCGTAACTCATCACCTCGGGCTTGATCCCGACTGTGGGTGCTGTCTGTACGGAGTTCGCACGTTCTCCCCGTGACCTGTGTGGGTTTTTCTCCAGCTGCTCCGGTTTCCTCCCACTCTCCAAAGGTGTGCAAGTTTGTAGGTTAATGGGCTAGGTAGAATTTTGTTATTGTCCCTTGTGTGTAGGGTAGTGTTAGTGTGCGGGGATCGCTGGTCAGCATGGACTCGTGGGGCCGAAGGGCCTGTTTCCGCGCTGGATCTCTAAACTAAACTCAGCAAGTCAGGCAGCATAGCATCTCTGGAGGAAATGGATGGGTGACGTTTCGGGCCAGGAATTGGCCCTTCTTCAGACTCCATTCTGCCTGACCTGACCCGCTGCGGTTCTCCAGCTCTTTGTGCTGATCTTAAAAATACAGAGTAACATACACATGGTTTTCTTGCAGTTGTACACGTTCAGACTCATTCACGAAATTACAACCAGATTTACAGTCTGCAGGAAGATATCATTTCTCTGGTGCTTTATTGCAGTTTGCTTTCCTCTTGTAAAGTATCTTGCACTGTGTTTCTCATTCCTTTTGATGCCCAGTTACGTCATTAGTGAAAGGCACATTTTAAGCATCCAACTTAAAACATGTGAATGAAAGACGGATTTCATTGAGTTAAAATTTTATATTCCTTCCTTAATTATGAAAATGACACTGTGATTCAGTGCCTTCCTCTTGCCTCAATTGCTTGCTTCGATTTATGGTCCTTTTTTTTTCATGGCGTGGTGAATTCTTAACTCAAAGTCCGGTAAGATTGAGATTATGGGAACAATGCCCATCTCTGTCATGATCCCACGGCTATCTGAAGAAAGGTTTTGGCCCATCACCCATTCCTTCTCTCCAGAGATGCTGTCTGTCCCGCTGAGTTACTCCGGCATCTGCAGTTCCTTCCTACAAAACACACAGTGCGTTTGCAACTGGTTGGAGTAATTCAAAATGAAGGAATAGCCGCAGCCATTACAGGCTGGAGTGCCTTCTCAGTATTTACTAAATGCTTCAGGATCACCTCAAAGAGAGGTCTTCAGAAGCCTTATCCGATCCCACAAATGATTAGTTTAACTGACTTTGTAGCTGTAAATAAAACGGATTGTAGTGTAAATTTAGTTCCCATCAGGGTAGTGCAGCGGCAGAATTGCTGCCTCGCAGTTCACAGCTCACAGAGACCGAGTTTGATCCTGATGATGCAACTCAGTAACTCAGCGGGTCAGGCAGCATCTCTGGAGAGAAGGAATGGGTGAGGTTTTAGGGTCGAGACCCTTTCTTCAGACTGAGACTAGACTAGAATGGCTGTGCTTGACAAGTTGCAGGTTAAACAATGCGATCAAAGTAAATGCTCAGTGTGGGAAGAAAACGTTTGCTCACGGGCTCCAGAGGAACATTTCCCCTTCCAGCCCCAAGGCAATGCAGTTTATAGATCCGAGCGGTGTGACCTTGTACATGCCAGTGATGAAGTGGATGTGTTCACTTGCTCTTTGTAATTTAATGCAGAGTCTGCACTCCACGCAGTGCTGCCTACCGTGACAGATTGTTTGTGTGCCTTTCTCTGTCCTGTCATTGATACGTCTGTTCAATAGTTGCCGTTTCAACGCAGCTCCTCACTGCACCCAGTTCGTCACATCTTGCCGTTTTAAGCAGACAGCCGGGAGGCACGGTGGCGCTACGGTCCCGACCACGGGCGCTGTCTGTGCGGAGTATGTACGCTCCCCCTTCCGTGACCCTCCTGGGTTTTCTTCGGTTTCCTCCCACACTCCAAAATCGGTATGTTCTGGGTTAATTGCTTTGGCGTTTGTGTCGGACAGTGTTACTCTGTGCGGGGGTCGCTGGTCGGCGCGGATTCGGTGGGCTGAAGGGCCTGTTTCCACTCTGTGTCTCTAAACTACACAACCATTTACCTCACTGTCTGTCTTTCAGTCGCACGGCCAATTTCTTAGCATGGCCGGTACAAATGGATACAACACTATAGTAACAACATGTGCTGGGTTGAGTATGCTTTGTTAGACGTTGGACTCTGTTTCCACTGAAGTCATTGAATTTCTATCACATGAGCTTGCAAATGCCTGTTAAAGATTTATCTGTATATTATTACTTGTGCCTGAGAATTTATTGAGATGCCTAATCTTTCCATTACTGTTTTCCGTATTTTATTGTGCAATAGGAGAGGTGTTTTCCATAACTTGGAAATCTTATCCGTAGATCTCGGTTACATGGGAATTCTTCTAAACTGTTAAAGAGATCGCCAGTCACGATGACGTTAGGTCCTCATTCCTAAAATTTGTTTGTAAACTGATATCCTCTTGGGACAAGCATTATAAGTTCATAAGTGATGGGAGCAGAATTCGGCCATTTGGCCCAGCACTTTGGAAAAAACGTCTCCACCCAGAGAGTTGTGATTCTGTGGAATTCTCTGCCACAGAAGACAGTAGAGGCCGATTCACTGGATGTTTTCAGGAGAGTTAGATGTAGCTCTTGGAGCTAACAGAATCAAGGGATATGGGGAAAGAGCAGGAACAGGGTACTGATTGTGGATGATCAGCTAAGATCATATTGAATGGCAGTGCTGGCTCGAAGGGCTGAATGGTCTACTCCTGCTCCTATTTTCTATGTTTCTAGGTATCAAGTCTACTCTGCCATTAAATCATGGCTGATCTATCTCTCCCTCCAAACCCCATTCTCCTGCCTTCTCCTCATAACCCCTGACATCCGTACTAATCAAGAATCTATCTATCTATCTCTGCCGTAAAAAATATCCTTTGACTTGGCCTCTACAGCCGCTGTGGCAATGAATTCCCCAGATTCATCGCCCTCTGACTGGAGAAATTTCTCCTCATCTCCTTCCTGAAGGAACGTCCTTTATTTCTGAAGCTCTGCCCTGTGGTCCTGGACTCTCCCACTAGAGGAAATATCCTCTCTATTATGTGGATTATTAAAATAAATTGATTGAATCAATTCTTAAAATGTTCGCACAACTGATTTTATGGTGTGAAGTTGACATTTAGCTGTTCACATTAGACGACTTTAAAATAAGAACCTTGTACTCTGTTTATTTTCACGACATTGGAACTTTGTAAGAATTTCTTGGCAAGCATTTGAAACGTCCCAGTACTTTGTAAAGATAAACTACGAGATGGACCGGAGATTCCCGGAATCTTGAATCAAAACATTTTGTGTCACTGTGACATAAAGATACTGATTAATGTAAAATCTTGTGAACATTTGGACAGCAGTAAAATTTCGCTCCAAAACCAAATAGCTGGAACACAAGTTAATAGCATTGAAGAATCTGCTCCAATCACAATAAACCTCTTTATTTTGGCAGCCTTCATACTTTTATAGCTTTTAACAATTGATGTTTGGTCTGATGATGGGTCTCAACCTCATTCCTTCTCTCCAGAGATGCTGCCTGACCTGCTGAGTTACTCCAGCTGTTTGTGTCTATGGTTTTAAACCAGCATCTGCAGTTCCTTCCCAAATAATTGATGCTTGCTGTTTAAGACTCCCGAATATCTACATTACGCATCCAAAGTGAGCTTGCAATTCACGTTGGACCACCAGACTTCTCATACAAGAAGACACTTGACTCTTATGCTGAAGATAGACACAAAAAGCTGGAGAAACTCAGCGGGAGAGGCAGGATCTCTGTAGAGGAATGGGTGACATTTTGGCTCGAGACCCTTGGAAAAGGGATCTCGACCCGAAACGTCACCCATTTCCTTCTCTCCAGAGATGCTGCCTGTCCCGCTGAGTTTCTCCAGCTTTTTGTGTCTTATCTTCGGTGGGGACCAGCATCTGCAGTCACTTCCCTACACGATTTATCCTGGGTGTTTACAGACTCTGAAGACTCTGCATCTCCAGACGTGTTCGTTGTCTCTGTATTTGTGGCGCCGATCAACGATGCAATTTCTGTCGTCTTGTCACCTTTCTCTCTCGGAGGGGAGGCAGGAGGGATTCAGCGGCTTCCCCCCTTTTTCCCTTTTGTGAGCGCAGAGTTTCTGAAATAGCTGGCGAACCGCGGGGAGGGCAGCAGGCTCCCCCCGAAGGTCGCCCAGGGTCACGTTCGGCATCTGGGCTTGTCACTGATGAGGCCAGCTGGGGGGTGGGGAGGAAACGAGCCAGTCTGATCTTTTGTCATTCCCACATGCTCATTATAATTCCTTGCACACACGCCTGCACTTCCTGATGCACAAAAATACATTTATTTTTAAAACAAAGCAGGTTCTCTCCGACGGGGTTGCATGTGAGAATTATACTGTTGGCAAAATTCATCTCTGCTGTTGAAAGCTGAATGCCAAAGCGGGTCAGACACAGAGTTGCAATCTATTGTCAGGGTAGGATTAGGCTGGGTGTGTGGGGGGAGGATGGTTCAATGGAACTTCGTGGCTACGCAAGCTTTTTTTTTGCTTTTAGAGATGAAGCCCAGAAACAGGCCCTTCGGCCCCGTCGAGTCCGCGTCGCCCAGCGATCACCCCGTACACTAGCACGATCCTACGCACACCTGGGACAATTTCACATTTTAACTGAAGCGAAATAACATGCAAACCGGAGCGCCTGGAAAAAAACCCCGCGCGGTCACACGGAAAACGTACAAACTCCGCACAGACAGCACCCGTGGTCAGGATCAAACCCGGGGTCTCTGGCGCTGTGAGGCAGCAACTCTACCGCTGCGCCTCCGTGTGGACACCTTGTTGAGTTGAACGGAGGTCCTCGTCTGTCACATGCTCGGGTCCTCTCACCTGAGCACACGACACAGTCATAGTGTCACAAAATGCTGGGATAACTCAGTGGGACAGGCAGCGTCTCTGGAGAGACAGAACGGGTGACGTTTCGGGTCGAGGCCCTTCTTCAGACGTCACCCGTTCCTTCTCTTCAGAGATGCTGCCCGTCCCGCTGAGTTACTCCAGCATTTTGTGTCAATCTTCGGTTTAAACCAGCATTTATTTATTTTTTTAGTTTAATTTAGAGATACAATGTGGAAACAAGCCCTTCGGCCCAACGCGTCCATGCCGACCAGCCATCCCCGCACATTAACACTATCCTACACAAATGTTACATTTACCAAGCCAGTTACAAACCTGTACATCTTTGGAGTGTGGGAGGTCGAAGATCTCGGAGAAAACCCACGCAGGTCACGTGGGAGAACGTACAAACTCCGCACAGATAGCACCCGCAGTCGGGATCGAACCCGGGTCTCTGGCACTGCATTCGCTGTAAGGCAGCAACTCTACCGCTGCACCACCATGACCTTCCCACGCTGTCATAGTGTCATTCAACACAGTAACAGGCCCATTGACCCAACTCGCCCATGCTGGCCAAATGCCCCATCTATGTTGGCCCCACCTGCCCACGTTTGGCCCACTTCTCTCTAGACCCTTCCTATCCCTATATCTGTCCCAATGTCTTTTAAATGTTGTATTGTTATGTGCGGAGTTTGGACGTTCTCCCCATGACCTGCATGGGTTTCCTCCGAGATCTTCGGTTTCCTCCGAGATCTTCAGTTGTTGTTGTTGTTTTTGTGATTACCTTCTCTGGCTGCTCGTTCCATGTTCCCACTGTGTGAAAACTAATGTGAAAAAGTTGCCCCTCCGGCTCCTATTAAATTTCTCTCCTCATCTTGAGCCCTTGTCCTTTGGTTCTTGATTCCTCTACTCTGGGTGAAAGACTCTTTGTGCAAAAGACTCACCCTATCTATCCCTTTCATGATTTCATACACATCTATAAGATCATCCTTCAGCCTCCAGCGCCCCAGGGAATAAAGTCCTAGCCTGCTCAGCCTCCCCCTCTATCTAGCTCAGGCCCTAAAATCCTGGCAACATCTTTGTAATGAAGCCCCTGTCCCACTGGATGAAGTAATTCATGAGTTCTCCCAAGTATTCCCCTGATTCGAACTCGGAGAATGTCCGTATTGGGTCCGTAGGAGTTCGTGGATGACTCGTAGCGGCTCTTAATGCTAACGGTAGGTATTAAAAGTAAAAATGTTTTTCATCGCAAGTTTTTTTTTGTACTCGTGAACATTTTTTTGCAGGGATGTAAAAACGTCACGAGTTACCGGACGTCCTGAGTACCTCCCGTTAGCATTACGAACCGCTACGAGAAATCCACGCTGCGGACCCGTTACGGACCTTCTCCGAGTTCGAATCGGGGGAAAACTCGGGAGAACCCGTGAATTACCTCGCACAGTGAGACGGGGCTTAAAAGTTTTCGATAGTTAGAGATATTTAAAAAAATCTGTTGTACAAAATTCAAAATCGTAGAAGAACGACATCTATTTTAAAAGGAAATAATAACTAGTTGTCTAAGGTGTTTGTAATTCTAAACATTAAAGCAAGGTCGCATATTGTAAAATAGCTTAACTCCTACCAATTGTCAGAGGGTCAGTGACTTTATTCAGTAGCTTTCTGCTGGCTGGTTCAGGCACAAAGGCAAGGCTCGGTGTAAAGTGCATCTTCCCCCTTCTCCTCAACACACCACCGCTGTACCACTGGTGTTGACAGCGAGCGTGGAATCAGACCCTGACCTCCAGCTCACCCCAGAATCACAGAGCCGCCTGCTGTCATTTGCCTCAGAACGGTGGTGCAGCCAGAGACCCAGGTTCGATCCTGACCGCGGGTGCTGTCTGCGTGCTCTCTTTCCGTCAAATTCAATCAATCACTTAGTGCGGCATGGTGGCCCAGCAAGAGAGTTGCTGCCTCACGGCGCCAGAGACCCGGGTTCCATCCTGACTACGGGTGCTGCCTGTGCGGAGTTTGTACGTTCTCCCCGTGACCTGCGTGGGTTTTCTCCGAGATGTTCGGTTTCCGCCCACACTCCAAAGACGTACGGGTTTGTGGGTTAATTGACTTGTTGTAAGTGTACATTGGCCCTGGTGTGTGTAGGATAATGTTAATGTGCAGGGATCACTGGTCAGTGCGGACTCGGTGGGCCGAAGGGCCTGTTTCCGCGCTATTTCTCTAAGCTAAACAAAATTAAAATCGGGTTTTATTCCCTACACTTCTTGTACACTCTACACTTTATCCAATGGTTTCTCACATCCTAATAAAATGTTTAGTTTCGAGATACAGAATGGAAACTGGCCCTTCGGCCCACCGAATCCATGCCGGCCATTGATCCAACCTGTTCACACTGGTTTCACGTTATCCCGCTTTCCCTGCGCTTTAGGGGTGATTTACCTGCAAACCCCCACGCCTTTAGGATGTGGGAGAAAATCGGAGCACCCGGAAAAAACCTGCCGACCTGGAGAACGTGCAAACTCCGCACAGCCGGCATCCCGTGCTCGGAATCGACCAAGGGCCTCTGGCGCTGTGAGGCAGCAGCTCTACCAGCTCTAAAGTATTTTTAAAAGCAGAATGTTATTAAGTCGGTGTTACAGCAGAGTATCGGATGTATCCCAGCCCTACTACAAGACAGTCAGCATGTAATTGTAATTAAAGATTAATGCTCAAGGCTGACTACAACTCGTGCTTAAACATTTGACGTGGTCCTTTCCATTAAATGGAATGTAGACCGGAGCCCAATGAAAAATGAGCCAGGCTCACTGAGTAAGCAGAACCGTCTAAAATTTACATCAATTTGTCACTGTTCATAATTCACACTGTGTGCTGGGGGCCCGTGGAACCGTGACATTTCCCAGTGTGGACCATACCTTCTCTCAGCTGACAGTTTAGTATAGAGACACAGAGCGGAAACGGGCCCTTTGGCCCACCGAGTCCGCGCCGCCCAGCGATCCCCGTACATCAACACGACCCGACACAAACCGGGGACAATTTACATTTTACACCAAGTCCAGTCACTTTTAATTCTATAGCACATTTAAAAAACAACTCCCATTGACCAAAGTGCTTTACATTGGTGGAGGTACTAACGTTATACAACAGTGGTTCATGGATTAAGTACATACATAAATACATACATATAGCCCTCCCTCAGAGGACCAAGCCAATTAACCCGTAAACCTGCACGTGTTTTTAGTGTGGGAGGAAACCGAGGATCCCACGCGGGTCACAGGGAGAACGTACGAACTCCGTACAGACGGCACCCGCAGTCGGGATCGAACCCGTGTCTCGGGCACTATACGCACAGTAACGCAGCAACTCTACCGCTGTGCCACCACGCCGCCCCTACAATAGATAGGTTTTTGGTTTGATGTGTAGTTCCGTAGGATGTGACTACTGGACTCCACCAGTGACATCCGGTTCACGATCTTGCCTCGGGAATCCTCGAGGTGCCAATACCGTTTACCTTGGTGTGTGTGTGGCATGCTAACCTATTGTGCTCAATGTCCTAAGCTCGGTGAAATGTGGCAGCCCGCCGTGTAATATTTTCTCTGGAAACTTGCAGAATTGCACCATTTAAACAGCAGAACAAGATATATAGCCCCAAAAGACATCTTAATATATGGCTGCTTTTCCACTTAGCCTTTCCTCTGATCTCGGGGAACGTAAGCTCTTGGCCAGCGCTTCCCCTATGTGTATACTGCCACCTTGCTCTTAGAAGCCTCACTGGTTCAGTAAACAGAACTGAGAAGTCTTCAAAGTTCATTCACGGTCAATGCTGGCAGACATAGAACGGCACAGCCCAGGAACAGGCCTTTTGGCCTACAGGTTTGGTTTAGAGTTACAGCGCGTAAACTGGCTCTTCAGCCCCCGAGTCTGCACCGACCAGCGGTCCCCACACATTAACACTATCCACACACACACACACACACACTAGGGACGATTTTTTATACTTAAACTAAGCCAATTAATCTACAAACTGGGGGGTTACACAAAAAGCTGGAGAAACTCAGCGGGTGCAGCAGCATCTAAGGAGCGAAGGAGATGGGCGACGTTTCGGGTCGAGACCCTTCTTCAGTAGGGTCTGAAGAAGGGTCTTCATGTCTGAAGAAGGGTCTCGACCCGAAACGTCGCCCATCTCCTTCGCTCCTTAGATGCTGCTGCACCCGCTGAGTTTCTCCAGCTTTTTGTGTAACCCTCGATTCTCCAGCATCTGCAGTTCCTTCTTTAACACTTAATCTACAAACTGCGCGTCTTTGGAGTGTGGGAGGAAACCGAAGATCTCGGAGAAAACCCACTCGGGTCACGGGGACAACGCACAAACTGCGTACAACAAAGCACCCGTAGTCGGGATCGAGCCCGGGTCTCACGCGCTGTGAGTCAGTAGCTCTACAGTCGCACCACTGTACCTCGCATATCCACAATGTCCACACCAAATGTGATGCCAAATTAAGCTCCTCTGCACATGATTCGTATCCTTCCAAACCCTGCGCACACATGTGCCTATTCAAAAGCCTCTTTACTAAACCTCTTAGGTCATTCTAAATCTGCCTCCACCACCCCTGCCAGTGAAGTGCATTTATGGATGGGTGCTACCAATCCCTGTGTTTTAAAAAAAAAAGCTTGTCACCCCCCCCCTCATGTCATTTAAACTTTTGCCTTCTCACTGTTAAGCTATGCCCTCTAGTCATTACTCTGGGGTAAACTCGTATCGTGGGACAGGGGCTTTAAGCTGTTATTTGGGGGAATGAGAACTTCACTCTCTGGATTACATGGGCCCAAGGGTGTGCATTCTGCAGGTTACGGAAATTGTGATGCAACGCAGTCTCAATGCCTGGAGCATTTCTGCATGTGTAGTTTAGCTTATTATTGTGGTGTGGGAAAGCTGGAGTGGCTCAGCGGATCAGGCAGCGTCTCTGGAGAAAAGGAAAAGGGGGAGGTTTCGGGTCGAGGCCCTTCTTCATCTGAGCCCACGCGCTTTTGTGGATAGAAATGGCGACTTTTTTGCCGCTTCACGACACGTGTGTGACTGGGAGTGAATCTGCGATACCGTCAGAACAGGGCCAGACAGATCCAGATTGAGCAGAAGATGAACACAAAATGCTGGAGTAACTCAGCGGGACAGGCAGCGTCTCTGGAGAGAAGGAATGGGTGACGTTTCGGGTCGAGACCATTCTTCAGACTGAAGAAGGGCCTGGACCAGAAACGTCACCCATTCCTTCTCTCCAGAGTGAAGGGTTCTCGACCAGAAACATCACCCGTTCCTTCTCTCCAGAGACGTTGCCTGTCCCCGCTGAGTTACTCCAGCGTTTTGCGTCTGTCTTCGGTTTAAACCAGCGTCTGCAGTTCCTTCCGGCGCGCGTCCAGATTGAGCTGATCGAGCTCTGGAAACTGCTGGTTGTAACATTGCGACACTGAACAACAGCCAGAAACAAATGTCAAGTTTGTTACAATGCGCAGCTGAAGCATTCAATGGATTACATTTAAATATTATTGATCTGTTTTACTGCAAACATGAAAAAAACGGTGGCAAGAGGAAATGATTTAGGAGCACAAAGAATTGATAATGTAATGCTAGTGACTTTGTCAAATCTTCCTGTCTCTAAACCCGGCGAGGCAGCGTTACCTTGACAACAAGACTCCTTTAAGATTGCAGGGAACTCTTTACTTATAATGAGCACCACAGGTGCACTTGAATACACATCAGTCAGGAAGATTAACATCAGATTACTCCGTGGCAAATCTATGCATGTTTAAGCAAAATGTTTGTATTGTTTTAATGGTTCAGTACCACTGAGTTGCGTGATCATTGAAGATCCCTTAAGCACTGTAAACGCGCTCTTATTCCCAGCTCATATGTTCATGGGCATTGTAAGATGATGCTGACGTTAGTAGATTATAACTACTTGGCTCCTTGTTGATGAAACATTTCCTGCATTTAGCTCTTTAAGCTCTTGGACACTGTACTGTGGTATAGCTTCATCTGACAGCGTCGCTTTTAAATCGTGATGTATCCAATCTACCAATTGGATATTTAGTTCTGATTCTGATTTCCTTTTTCTCTTTTGTGTGTGTGTGTGTGTGTGTGTGTGTACATATATATGTGTGTGTGTGTGTGTGTACATATATATGTGTGTGTGTGTGTGTGTGTGTATGCGCACACGCACAGTCACTCACACACAAAATATATACACACACATATAAAATACACACATGTAAAATATATACACACACACATATAAAATATACACACACACATAATATATATATACACACACATACATATTTTATATATATACACACACACACACGCATGCACACACATATATACATACATAAACAAAAGAGATAATGGGAATCATAACTAAATATCTAATTGGTAGATAGGATACTTATATGGTTTAAAAAGCAATGCTGAATTTCATTGTTCTGTTTAGGAAACATGACAATAAAACATGCCTCACTATTGAAGCCTGCAACACAGATTCAGGCTAATTGGCCAAGCTCGCCCATGCCAGTATCTCTGTTTGCTTTGTTGTCACCTTCTCCCAACTAATAATGATCCATTCCACATTTCCCTTGCTCTCCATCCCCCTTGTCCTGGTTTCACATCTTACACTTCCTTATCTATGTATCTCCCTGTCACCTGACACCAGCCTGAAGAAAGGTTCGACCCGAAACGCCGCCCATTCCTTCTCTCAGGAGATGCTGCCTGTCCCGCTGAGTTGCTCCTGCATTTTTGTGTCTATATTTGGTTTAAACCAGCATCTGCAGTTCCTCCCTACACAAGACAGTTTTTATGCTCCATATTAGTCTTCCTCGCCACCATTCTTCACTTCACCCCAATGAAGCCTTTCCCCTTCATGCTTTCATCTTGCATCTTCAATGCATCGATGCTCCTTGGTTCTTGGTTACTTGGTCCTCCAAAATATTCCAACTGGAATTTAAACTGGAGGTGGTGAAGGGAGGGGTTTAGCCAGAGAGGGTTATTGGGAAGAAAGTGCCACTTTAAATTTAGTTGCATCTGGCTGGACAACCGTGTCATAAAAATTCAAATTCCAGATATTTCAAGAATTCAAGATATTTCAAATTCTTCTCCCATCTTACCATATTTTTATCCATAAACTCTTTCTCCCTGCTCACTGTGGAGATATGGATTTTCTTTTGTTGTTGAAGGAGGCTGGTTGTTTGACTCTCCAGTTAAAGATCTTGCAGCAATGGACCTGTGGAATGCTAGTTGCATTTTATATTGGCTTTTCAGTTTAATGCGCTTGCAGTAGTTTGGTTTAATGAGTCTAGTTTAGTTTGGTTCAGAGATACAGTGCAGAAACAGGCCTTTCGGCCCACCGAGGCCTCTTCGACCAGCGATCCCCGCGCATTAACACTATCCTACACACACTAGGGACAATTTACATTTATACCAAGCCAAGTAGCCTACAAACCTGTACGAGTTTGTACCTTCTTCCCCTGACCTATGTGGGTTTTCTCCAAGATCTTCGGCTTCCTCCCACACTCCAAAGACGTCGAGGTTTGTAGGTTAATTGGCTTGGTATTAATGTAAATTGTCCCTAGTGTGTGTAGGATAGTGTTAGTGTGCAGGGATCGTTTGTTGGTGTGGGCCGGAGGGCCTGTTTCTGCGCTGTATAACTAAACTAAAGACTGGCTGGTTGATTGGCACCCTGTGACCTGTACCCCGAGTTGTCATTGAAGATGGACACAGAAGGGTCAGGACCCGAAATGTCACCTTCCTTCTCTCCAGAGATGCAGCCTGTCCTGCTGAGTTACTCCAGCATTTAGTGTCTTATCTTCGGTGTAAACCAGCATCTGCAGTTCCTTCCTACACCGTGAGATGTCAAGCCCTGCACTGCTCAGTAGCTGCAGTACGTGGTATCAACAAACTGTAACTACCATTAGAGGTGACGTTTCGGTCCCAACCCAATACGCCACCTGTCCCTCCCTGCAGCCAAGGATGTCGCCTGATGCGCTGACTCAATCCATCTTAGTGTGTCTTTCCAGTATTAAAATTACGCTTGCAACCGAAAAGCCACTTTACAAATGTTTGGAAGACGGGAGGTCAGGTTGCGTTTGGGGTAGAATAGTCATTTCTCCATGGCTGATTCTTGATTAGTGCAGGTGTCAGAGGTTATTGGAGAGAAGGCAGGAGAATGGGATTAGGAGGGAGATATCGATCAGCCACGATTGAATGGTGGACACTAAATGCTGGAGTAACTCAGCTGCAGGACAGGCAGCATCTCTGGAGAGAAGGAATGGGTGACATTTCAGGTCCAGACCCTCCTTAAGACTTTTGTGCCCATCTTCGATGACAACTTGGGGTACGATGGGCCGAATAGCCTAATTCTACTCCCATCACTTATGTTGCTGCGGCAGCCTGGCTGTGACCCAGCCATGCTGGAGATCGCCTAATTCGGGGAAACCCCGTCTTTCAGGTAGACAACGAACCTGCAAAAGAGTATTTAATTCAAGGCGGAGGTCGCCAAATAGCGGGTGATCTGCGGCAAGCAGCATTTCATGTGTCCTCTTGCTGGTTGATGCCGCACCTCAGTCAGCGAGTAGCAAAGAGCTGTTTGAAGGTACGTGACAAAGCACGTCGGACTGAAGGCAATTACCCGACTCTGGTCATCGGCTTGTGATGACCTGCGGGCATTTGTATTTCAAAAACCATCGCTCTCCGATCTTCCTCAATACACCCGTGCGATTCGGTCGGGACTGAATGAAGATTAAATGTAAATATATGTTTCATCTGTACAAGGAGCCAGCTGCTCCTCCAGTGAACACTTTCTGCTCGAGAGCAGGTTTGATCTGCTGGGCAAAGCGTTTCCCATTTATTAGCATGATTCCGTTGAGCTGAAAGGGCAGCAGCCCTGGAGACTCCGTTGAAGAAAGGCGAAACTAGAAAGCGAACAAGTGCCAGTAAATTGGCGCAGTCTAATAAAATGGAAGGCAGGGTATGTGAGGCGAATGACAAACATGCTTTTATTTTAACATCGTAATACAAGCCAAGCTTCCTCACGGAGTCCAAACAAACAAAAGGACACAAAAATGGTGGAGTAACTCAGCGAGTCAAGCAGCATCTCTGGAGAACACGGATAGGTGACGTTTCGGGTCGGGACCCTTCTTCAGTCTGAAGAAAGTTCTCGACCAGAAACATGTTTTGTGTATTAACCAGCGCCTGCAGTTAGTTGTCTCAACAAATCATTTAATATTTGTGTAGACTCCGAGCTGAAACATTGACCCAAGATTGGCCCTTTTAATGTGGGGGGGGGGGGGAAGACATTTGATAAGAACATGAGGGGCATCTTAATTACAGAAAGGGTGGTGGGCGTATGGAACGAGCTGCCGGAGGAGGCGGTTGGGGCACGTACAATCATGTATAGTAGGGGCTATTTGTGTAAACATGCATCTGCAGTTCCTTGTGGAATTCTTTGCCAGATAAGTCTATGGAAGCCAAGTCAATGGATATTTTTACGGCAGAGATAGATAGATTCATGATTAGTACGGGCGTCAGGGGTTACGGGGAGAAGGCTTTTTACGACTTAATTATAATAGTTTTATCGGTATTAAACAGTTAATATAAGAGGAAATTTATAGCAGAACTATTCAACTTGAAGTGAATTATAAAAATTATGAATTGTCTTAAATCAATACGATTGTCATTGAGGCAGAGCGTCAAAGAATGAAACTGCATGGAAACAGGCCCTTCGTCCCATCTTGTCCATGCCGACCATTCTGGGCTTATCCCACTTGCCTGCGTTTAGTTCATATTCCTCTAAATTCTTCCTATCCATTTCTCCCTATGAAGCAAAGTAATAATTTAATAATACGTAATTTCATCGACTCTACTCCCCCATTCAGTCACGGATGATCTATCTTTCCCTCTCAACCCCATTCTCTTGCCTTCTCCCCATAACCATTGATATACCCTAACTAATCACACATCTGTCAATTATTGGGTTTAGGAAGAGATGTCAACAAAAAAGGGAGGTTCTTGCTGCGTCCCAGTGTGTGATGCAAATCGAGTCTTTATTTTTAAAAAGGCAATGGAACGTTGTTAATGAAGATAGACACAAAATGTTGGAGTAACTCAGCGGGTCAGGCAGCATGTCTGGAGAAAAGGAATGGGTGACGAATGGGCTTGAGATCCTTCTTCAGATGGGTCTCATTCCTTTTCTCCAGAGATGCTGCCTGACCTGCTGAGTTAAGGGGCTGTCCCACTTGGGCGACCTAATCTACGAGTTTAGAAGAGTGTCTTCGACCTTCAAACTCGCAGCATGGTCGACACGTGATCCTAGGAGGTAATATGAGGTCGCTGGAACTCTTCTTCATGCTCGAGGGAAGTTCCCGAATAGGTCGCGGAAAATGTTTCAGCATGTTGAGAAATTTTTCACGAGTAAAATTTGGTCGGAATGGCTCTTTTTAACTCATAGTGCAGTGGAGTGGGGCCGTTATGTAGTTACAGGCAGTCAAGGGCAGCCGTAGGCAATCTCCTTCGCTGTCCGGGCATTTTGATTGGCACATTGGAGTTTTCAGGACCAAGGAAAACCGACCGATAGGTAAAATGCCTGGTAAACTTTATTATACTTCTTAAACGCGTCTCCCCTCCCTCCCCCTCCCCTCCCTCCCCCTCCCCTCCCTCCCCCTCCCCTCCATCCCCCTCCCCTCCCTCCCCCTCCCATTCTCCCCCTCCCCTTCTCCCCCTCCCCTTCTCCCCCTCCCCTTCTCCCCCTCCCCTTCTCCCCCTCCCCTTCTCCCCCTCCCCTTCTCCCCCTCCCCTTCTCCCCCTCCCCTTCTCCCCCTCCCCTTCTCCCCCTCCCCTTCTCCCCCTCCCCTTCTCCCCCTCCCCTTCTCCCCCTCCCCTTCTCCCCCTCCCCTTCTCCCCCTCCCCTCCTTCCCCCTCCCCTCCTTCCCCCTCCCCTCCTTCCCCCTCCTCTCCCCTCCTCTCCCCTCCCCTCCCTCCCCCTCCCCTCCCTCCCCCTCCCCTTCTCCCCCTCCCCTTCTCCCCCTCCCCCTCTCCCTCTCCCCCTCCCCCTCTCCCCCCCTCTATCTTCGGTGTAAACCAGCATCTGCAGTTCCTTCTTGCACACAGAGAGCAGTTAGGAGCAGATTTATGAGGTCGTAATTTTTTGTGAAGAATATCGCACCTAGAGATAGCATTTCCATTGTTTTAAATTTATGTTGGCATAAATAACTCAGCAAAAAAATAATGTTGATGCCAAAAAGATTTGGAAGGTATTTCGCAAGATGTGCTTGAAGATAATGAACTAAGGGCTCAAATAGATTTTGTGGTGTTTGTGCCTGGAAAATGAAAGACTCAGAGATATTGATGTCTGGCATAACCCCAACAGATAATTCCGCTGTATTTTTTAGATTGGCCAGGATTCCTATCAGTTTTTCTTGGCTAATAATGTGGCCTGTTTCTTTAAGTAGGTTGGTTAGACTTCCTTCATAGGTTAAAGGAACAGAATTGGGCCGTTCGGCCCACCAAGTTTAGTTAGGTTCAGAGATACAGCAACCAGCGACCCCCGCACACTAACACTATCCTACACACACTAGGGACAATTTACAATTTTACCAAGCCAATTAGCTTACTAGCTTATACGCCCTTTGGAGTGTGGGAAGAAAGCTGAGCTCCCAGACAAAACCCACGCAGGTCATGTGGAGAACGTACAAACTCCATACAGACAGCACCCATAGTCAAGATTGAACCCGGGTCTCTGGCGCTGTAAGGCGGCAACTCTACCGCTGCGCCACCGTGCCGCCATTCAATCATGGCTGATCTATCTTTCCCACTCAACCGCATTCTCCTGCCTTCTCCCCTTGACGCATACTAATCACGAATCTGTATTCTCCACCTTAAAAATACCCATCGACTTGGCCGTCTGTGGCAATGACTTCCACACATTCCCCACCCCCTGATTGAAGAAGTTCCCCCTCATCTCCGTTCTAAAGGCACAGTACGTCCTTTTAAATTAAGTTGTACATGACCTGTGTTAGACGCAAAATGGTGGAGTAATGGCCATGTCCCATGGTACGGGTTCATTCCCAGAGTTCTCCCGAGTTTGCCCTGATTCGAACTTGGAGATTTACGGTAATGGCCGCGCGTCGGTACTCGGGGCTCTCATGGACGTTTTTCAACATGTTGAAAAATCTTCACGAGTCTTCCCGAGCTAACCTGCCGTCAGCGTTACGAGCCGCTAAGAGACGTCCCCGAGCTCTGACGTACCCGCTACGTTCATTCTCCGTGCTTACCATGAGTTTGATTTTTTTAAACTCGGGAGTGCTCTTGGAATGAACTCGTACCGTGGGACAGGGCCATAACTCAGCGGGGACAGGCATCGTCTCTGGATAGAAGGCAGGGGTGACGTTTCAGGACGGGACCCTTCTTCAGACCTGTAATTGGTGGACCTGTGTTCAAAATGATAGGTTAAACCTCTCGCTTTACATCTCTGTTTATAACGTTGTCTAGATCCGTCACAATGTCTGGATGTGACGGTTGCAAGCGGGATAGAAAGCTTTTGCACAACTCTGGTAGTGCTCACAGGAGGAGATTTTGTTTACCAGGACGTGACAATCATGTTGCTCCAACCAGGTGGGGAATGTGGATTTGGGGAGGAGTTTTGGATTGGCGTAGATTTGGTTTGACGTGGGAATAGTTAAGTGGCCGGGACAATGTGTAATAGCGAGGTGATTGAGAAAATTGTAATTGAGAAGACTAGTAACAAAGAAAATGGTTGGAGACCTTCCAATCAGATGGTAATTTCACCAGCTATTACAGTGCATTCTCTGACTTTAGTTTAGAGGTCAGAGATACAGCGCAGAAACAGGCCCTTCGTCCCACCGTGACCGTACCGACCAGCGATCCCCGCACACTGACACTATCCGACACCCACTAGGGATATTTCACACTTGCACCAAGCCAATTCACCTGCATACCTGTCCCTCTTTGGAGTGTGGGAGGAAAGCAAAGATCTCGGAGAAAACCCTCTGTGTCACGGGGGGAACCTACACAAGCTCCGTACAGGCAAGCACCCGTGGTGGGGATCGAACCAGGGTCCCTGGCGCTGTGAAGCAGCAACTCTTCCGCTGCACCACAAAGGAGTTGTTCGACAATGCATTTATTCAATGTGTATCCAGAGTATAGTGAAGGCACACATTGTGAGCAGCGAGATTAAACTGGAACAAAGTACGTGAACCGTTGTTTCGTTTTGAAAAAGCCCCCCGCATCATGTACAGTCTTTCGGTCGACTGGGTAGCACGCAACAAAAAAGCGTCTCGCGGTACTTCGCAACACGCGACAATATTGAACAAAGCTAAATAGTGCACGAGGTGGTGGTTTGGCCAGACACAGGTTGGGTGGGGGGGGGGGGGTTCCATCAATCTGCCATCAACTTAAAACAAATGAATGGACTTTGGGGTTTCTGATTCAAGTCTTGTGCTGTGTCCGGCAATCTCATTAAACCTGATGTGCCCCATGTTATTGATCCTCCCGACTGACCACATAGAGGATGAGGAATAATGTCCACGGAATTTCAGGCCCCCTCTTACAACTGCAGGCAGTGGGGAGAGGGCGGTGAATCTGTAGAATTGATTGCCACGGAAGGCTGTGGAGTCTGAGCCAATGGATATTTTTAAAGGCGGAGATAGCCAGATTCTTGATGAGTACGGGTGTCAATGGGTTATGGGGAGAAGGCGGGAGGATGGGGGTTAAGAGGGAGACATAGAACAGACGTGATTGAATGGCGGAGTAGACTTTGTGGGCCGAATGGCCTAATTCTGCTCCTATCACTAATGAACATGGTCATGGAGCGCACAAACAGGCCCTTCGGCCCATCATGCCCATACAACAATCAAGTAACTAACTAACTAACTAACTCCTTTCCCAGCATTTCACCGGTAAAAATCCATGCTTTCATGATTCAAGTGCTCAATTTTGGAAAAGCTGTACAAAAAATCAGCGTGTGTTCAGATTTGATTTTCATTTCAGAAAATTCACGGTAAGAACGTGAAACGTGTTTGATGGTGGAAAAGCGTGTTTGATGTAAAACGTAAAATATGTTTGATGCTAGGTTTTGACAGTTGTGTGTGTCAATGCCCATAAAGACATTCGTATTATTTTTCTTTTTATATTGTGAACCTGTAATTAATTATTTTTGTTACATAATTTCTGGTTCATTTTAAAAGCCTATTGCCTATTATCTTAAAAGATTGGACAGGCTAGATTCAGGAAAAATGTTCCCGGTGTTGGGGGAGTCCAGAACCAGGGGTCACAGTTTATGAATAAGGGGTAGACCATTTAGGACTGAGATGAGGAAAAACCATGGTCACCCAGAGAGTTGTGAATCTGTGGAATTCTCTGCCGCAGCAGGCAACGGAGGCCAATTCACTGGATGTTTTCAAGATGGAGTTAGATTTAGCTCTTGGGGCTAAATGAATCAAGGGATGTGGGGAAAAAACAGGAACTGGGTTTTAGATTTGGGGGGGGGGGGGTGAGCAGCTACAATAAGTGATAGAAGGCACTCAGTCCTCTTCCGAGTCCGGAAACAAGTTGAGAGAGTTAACAAGTTCCAGGAAAGGGTTCCATGTATCTAGGAATGTCTTGGTAGAGCCTTTGTGAGAAAACCTAAATTTTTCAAGCTTTAAATTGTAGAGCACCTCCTTGATCCAGCGGGCGTGTGTCGGGGGACAGGTAAGCCTCCAGTTAAGCAAGATCAGTCTCCGGGCTAACAAGGTTGTAAAAGCCAGGACCCGCTTCAACGCAACAGAGAGGTTGGTGTTGGGAGGAGTACCAAAAATAGCTGACAGTGGGTTTGGAGGAATAGTCTGGCCATAGGCTCTGCTTATCACGTCGAAAGCACTCCTCCAAAAGGCTGCCAGCTTAGGGCAAGACCAAAACATATGGATATGGTTGGCAGGGGATTGTCTACCTTTGATTTAAACCAGTATCTGCAGTTCTTTCCTACATTTCCAAGTATGGATCTTGGAACTGATTCAAGAACTATTTATAACTTGGTTTGAATAAGTTAATGAGGTGCCCAAGGCAACAACAAAAAAACACTATTGCTAATATCAGCCTCAGAACCTAGAAGATTCCAAAGAGGTGTTGTCACTTTAATATGAACCGTGTAGTCTCACAAGACGCTGAGCACCAAGCTATATCAAGCAGAGGCTTTCTAATTAAAACTCTGAAGGAGATAATACCAGTCAGCATTGTGTAATTCTTTCTGTCAGATTATACTAATCTTTCTGGGGCAGTGTCTTTTTTTGTACATTACAGTTTGACTGTTGATGTGTAGGAAGGAACTGCAGATGCGGTTTAAACCGAAGGTGGAATTCTCTGCCTCGGAGGCCGGTGGAGGCAGGTTCTCTGGATGCTTTCAAGAGAGAGCTAGATAGGGCTCTTAAAAATAGCGGAGTCAGGGGATATGGGGAGAAGGCAGGAACGGGGTACTGATTGTGGATGATCAGCCATGATCACATTGAATGGCGGTGCTGGCTCGAAGGGCCGGATGGCCTACTCCTGCGCCTATTGTCTATTGTCCATTGTAGACACAAAAAGCTGGATGGAGTAACTCAGTGGGCCGGGCAGCATCTCTGGAGAGAAGGAATGGGCGATCTATCAGGTCAAGCCCCTTCTTCAGGCTAGCCAAGGGGCAAGGGAAACGAGAAAAATAGACAGTGGTGTAGAGAGAGAGAGATAGAGAGCAATGAATGGAAGATATGCAAAACATTAATGATGCTAAAGGAAACGGGCCATTGTTAACTGTTGGGTGAAAACAAGAAGCTGGTGGGACTTGGGTGGGGGAGGGAAAGAGAGAGAGAGGGAATGCCGTGGTTACTTGAAGTTAGACTTGTTACACTGTGTTGATGTACTGTGTTGGATGTTTTCCTACGAGAGCCTTCTCTCAGCTATTATTGCACTTGTGAGAACAAAGATAGATTAGCTGCCATCATTCTGTTTGGGTTTATTGAGACCAGTCCTCATTCTAACATGGAGACACAAGGAACTGCAGATGCTGGAACCTTGAGCAAAACACTAAGAGCTGGATCAACTCAACAGGCTCTGAGTTCTTATGTCACGGGAGCAGAAGAAGGCCATTCAGTCCATCAAGTCTACTCCGCCATTCAATCATGGGTGATCGATCTTTCCCTCTTAACCGCGTTCCCCTGCCTTCTCCCAATAACCCTTGACACCCTCACCAAACAAGTATCAGTCAATCTCTGCCTTAAAAATACCCATTCACTGCCTCCACAGCCGCCTACGGCAATGAATTCCATAGATTCACCACCCTCTGACTAAAGATATTTGTCGTCAATAGACAATAGGTGCAAGAGTAGGCCATTCGGCCCTTCAAGCCAGCACCGCCATTCAATGTGATCATGGCTGATCATCCCCAATCAGTACCCCGTTCCTGCCTTCTCCCCATATCCCCTGACTCTGCTATTTTTAAGAGCCCTATCTAGCTCTCTCTTGAAAGCATCCAGAGAACCTGCCTCCACCGGCCTCTGAGGCAGAGAATTCCACAGACTCACCACTCTCTGTGAGAAAAAGTGTTTCCTCATCTCCATTCTAAATGGCTTACTCCTTATTCTTAAACTCTGGTTCTGGATTCCCCCAGCATAGGGAACATGTTTCCTGCCTCTAGCGTGTCCAAACCCTAAACAATCTTACATGTTTCAATGAGATTTACCTCTCATCCTTCTAAACTCCAGAGTATACAAGCCCAGCTGCTCCATTCTCTCAGCATATGACAGTCCCGCCATCCCGGGAATTAACCTTGCAAACCTACGCTGCACTCCCTCAATAGCAAGAATCTACGCTGCACTCCCTCATTAGCAAGAATCTCCTTTCCAAAGGTATGTCCTTTCACCAATCGGTAAGCTTCCACGGAGGAAATGAATAAGCAACATTTAGGGTCGGGTCCCTTCTTAGGCTGCAAATCGTGGGTCAGAGGGGGAAGCTGACCAGAGGACACTGGTTCAAGATGAAGGGGAAAAGATTTAATAGGAATCTGGGGGGTAAACTTTTTCCACACAAAGGGTGGTGGGTGTACGGAACGAGCTGCCAGAGGAGGTAGTTGGGGCAGGGACTATGCCGACAGTTAGACAGGTACATGGATAGAACAGGTTTAGAGGGATATGGACGAAATGCCGGCAGGTGGGACTAGTGTAGCTGGGACATGTTGACCGGTGCAGGCAAGTGGGACCAATTGTCCTGTTTCCACACTGTATCACTCTGTGATTCTAAACATACTACATAATCTGAGTTCCAGGAGACAACTGCATATAATAACGCAACTATTTTTAGCCGGAAGGAGGATAATTGGGTAATACTAGGTACTGCTACAAGTCGTTGATTTCATGCATTTACTTTCTTCATCATTAACCTCCACGCAGTATACTTTCACAGGAAAAATCACAGCTTTTATCAGCAGACGTTGCTGTATTTTCAGTAATTGCTTCTATTTGCTGTACTTTTAAGAAACCCTTTAAATAAACTCTGTAGGCTCTTGAAGTGATGTTCAAGAAGACAGCTGAGTAAGCCGTTTATAGTTAGAGTGGAGACAGGCCCTTCGGCCCTACTTGCCCACACCGACCGGCAAGACCCAGCTACACTAGTCCCACCTGCCTGCGTTTGTCCCATATCCCTCTGAACCTGTCCTATCCATGAACTCTTAAACATTACGCGGTAGTCTTTGCCTCAACTACCTCCTCTGGCGGCTCGTTCCATTCACCCACCACCCTTTTGTGTAAAAAGAAAATTGCCTCTCGTAAGGAATTGAGAGCAATATGTGGGCAATAAAAACGTGACTGGGTTAGTGTAAATAGGTGGGTGGCATGGTGGCTCAGCGGTAAAGTTACTGCCTTACAGCGCCAGAGACCCCGGTTCAATCCTGACTGCGGGTGCTGTTTGTACGGAGTTAGTACGTTCTCCCCGTGACCTGCGTGGGTTTTCTCCGAGATCTTCGGTTTCCTCCCACACTCCATAGACGTACAGGGATGCAGGTCAATTGGCTTGTTTTAAGTGTATATTGTCCCTTGTGTGTGTGTAGGATAGTGTTAATGTGCAGGGATCGCTGGGCAGCACGGACTCAGTGGGCGGAAGGGCCTGTTTCCCCGCTGTCGCTCTAAACCAAGCTAAACTAAAAGGTGCCTGAATCCAGCACAGCTTCAGTGGGCCAAAGGGGGGCCTGTTTCTGTGTTTTACGACTGTGACTCAGGGGGGAGGGAAGGTGCATCCTATGTTATGGTGGAAGATTGCACCTTATTTTGTTTAAATTCTGCATTTTTATTTGGTGACTGGAAGTTGAAAGAAACCCCAGATGGAGATTTAACGAGAAATTGGACGCTGGCCTCTGCCGATGTATCAATGTTGAGAATGACTTGGACATGTTCACCGAGAAAGCTTTGCAAACTAAGAGAGAAAAGTTGTTCCGATAAACTTTTGCAGTGAAAAGATTCCATGAAAATCTCTTGTTTTCACACCACACCCTTCCTTCCCTGACTTTCAGTCTGAAGAAGGGTCTCGACCCGTTACATCACCCATTCCTTCTATCCAGAGATACTGCCAGTCCCGCTGAGCTATTCCAGCATTTTGTGTCTATTTACATAGTCATGCTTGCTGGGGGACATAGTAAACAGCAGAGGCCTGCTGAGGTGTGCAGTCTTACATAGTTTAATTTGTCTGCCAAACTGAGGTATGTTCATCACACTGAGTGAGGGTGTGATTCTCTCAGGAGCCTTAGCCCTGTTGACTTTCTTATGCCAAGCACCATGGTTGGGAAGATAGAAACATAGGTGCAGGAGTAGGCCATTCGGTCCTTCGAGCCTGCACCGCCATTCAATATGATCATGGCTGATCATCCAACTCAGTGTCCCGTACCTGCCTTCTCTCCATACCCCCTGATCCCTTTAGCCACAAGAGCCACATCCATCTCCCTCTTGAATATAGCCAATGAACTGGCCTCAACGACCTTCTGTACACAGAGTTCTGTGGCAGAGAATTCCAGAGACTCGCCACTCTTTGTGTTAAGAATGTTACAGATATTGGGGGAAAAACCCCCAACAATATAATGAGATCAATGGGCACAAACCCACAGGAGATTTCCAGATACCGGCTGGAAGAGTTTCTTTAAGGGCTTACCAGACGACAGGAAGGGTGCTGCACAGTGGCGCAGCGGTAGAGTTGCTACCTTACAGCGCCGGAGACCCGAGTTCGATCCTGACTACGGCCCCTGTCTGTGCGCAGTTTGTACATTCTCCCCGTGACCGTGTGGGTTTTCTCCGGGTGCTCCTGTTTCCTCCCGCATTCTGAAGAAGTATCAGACTGAATAAATAGTATCACTTCCTCATTTAAAAAAAAAAAGCAATTTTGTGTGATGTTATCTTACAATGGTGAACATCTAGTGCGCATCCCTGCCTCCTCTCCCATAATGTTAAGTTATCCACCAGGAAAGATTGTACACAAGATGAGAATTGATTTTGTGTTGGCTGCAAATGTGATAATCATATCACACAGAGACTTCCAGACAAAGAGCTTTGCTGCAAATTTTAGTTTAGTTCAGAGATATCCTGCGGAAGCGTGCCCTTCAACCCACCGAGTCCGCGCCGACCAGCGATCCCCGCACACTAACACTATCCCTCACACACTAGGGGCAATTTACAATTTTACCAAAGCGTATTGACCGACCCTCACCCACCCACACACACTCTCTCTGTCAGTAAATCCTGGCCTCTCAGTGTGTGTCCAAGTGCAGGACCTTGGTTTTAATGAGGTCAGAAACAGGGCCGCAGGGTGCATTATCGGACTCTGCGTCGAGCAGGGAAGGTCATGCTGTTTGTCATGTTCAGGGCATGTTTTTATCTGGAAAAACAGCTAGCTTTATTTAAACTGTATTCTTAAAAACCCGGGCCCCCTTGCGGTTTTCTAATTGGATTTTTTTTTTCCCCTCACGCTGCAAAGCCGAAAGCTCAGCATTTTTTATTAAACTGTCGAAAAAATATCTGACTAAAACATCGAGGTTTTGGTTGCTGGAATGTGGAAATGTGTACATTGCTATAAATCTTCAGCAGGTGAAGAGAGGCAAATGTATAACCGCAAGGCTTCGAACGATTCATCAATTGGGAAAAAGTTACAGATAAAGCTAGTCTTTCGCTGTGCACAAGTAGGTTTATATATGATGAATGTTTGACGCCACTGGGCCCCGCACTCACTGGAGTTTAGAAGGATGAGGGGGCACCTCATTGAAACTTACCGAATAGTGAAAGGCCTGGATAGAGTGGACGTGGAGAGGATGTTTCCACTGATGGGAGAGTCTTGGACCAGAGGTCACAGCCTCAGAATTAAATGATGTTATTTTAGGAAGGTGATGAGGAGGGATTTCTTTAGTCAGTATAGATAAAGAGGATGGTGGTCAGGTGTGCATTGGTACATGTATAAGGATCCCAGAGCCATGGATGAGGGTTTCAGCAAAGTTTGCGATTAAATATGACGAGCTCATCGTCGCTGTTTTTAAGGAAAAAAAAGTAAACCAGACTGACTTGGCGAGGAAGGGGAATTGTTGGCTGTGGAACAGAGTCTGAGGTAAGGACCAAAAAAAAAACTGTAGACTCAACCTTGCCAGTTTATGGAAGGAATTTGTGCTTCTTCAACGCTGGGTTTACTTTAGTGATACAGCGTGGAAACAGGCCCTTCGGTCCACCGAATCCGCGCCGACCAGCGATCCCCCCCCCCCACACTAACACTATCCTACACACACCAGGGACAATTTACACATACTACAAGCCAATTAGCCTACAAGCCTGTAGGTCTTTGGAGAGTGGGAGGAAACCGAAGATCTCAGAGAAAACCCACTCGGGTCATGGGGAGAGGATGTACAAACTCCGCACAGACAGCACGCGTAGTCGGGATCAAACCTGGGTCTCCGGCGCTGCATTTGCTGTAATGCAGCAGCTCTATCGCTACGCCACCGTGGCTGAAGAGGATGCAATTTCTTGCAGCCTCGGACGGAGCTGTTCCCAAACTAAGCTGTGATGCATCCTGATAAAATGCTTTCCACTGCGCATCTGTAGAAGTTGGCGAACGCCTCGATTGTAACGTTGGATTTCCACTCCACTGACTGGTTAGCACGCAACAAAAGCTGTTTGCTGTACCTCGGTACATGCGACAATAAACTAAACGAGTTAACTGAAGGATGTAGTCGGGTATATTGCCAGTGGAGGCTCATTCTCTGTCCGTGATGGACAGGCCAGTGTAGGCTCATTCTCTGTCTGTGATGGATAGGCCAGGATTTTAAGCAGCAAATGTCACAGTGAGTTTGTGTTTTACATCTGATGATGCAATTAAGAGATGATGTTGATGGCCTTGGGTCATTGTGGACAGGAATAAGACTGAACGTTGGCTGTCCAGCTGCAGTCAACGTTGGCAGCGTTTAACATTCATGCTCCCATTGCATCTAACCCCGTGTACTGAACTTCAGTTGCTCCCTGTCGCGAGCAGAACCCTCGGCGTGCTGTCTGCGTCTGCCGTTGGCAGGGAGCACTTGTCTCCGTTTGTCAGCTGGCGTGCTCGTTCTCTCGTGTTCCCGCACCCTTCCCCCCCCCCCCCCAAACTCTTCGGCCCTCTCGTGCCGTCTCCCTCTCTTTGCTCCCTCCCACTCCGCGAGAATTCCTGCTCCCATTCCCTATCTCGCACTCAAGTGAAGGCCGCCACTCTCCTGCCCCCATTCCCCTCCCACTCTCCCGCCCCGCCCCCCCCCCCTTCATTTTCTTGCCCTCCAGCACCCCCCCCCCCCCCCCCTCATTTTCATGTTATAGGAGTAGAATTCAGCCATCCGGCCCATCGAGTCTACCCCGCCATTCAATCATGGCTGATCTCTGCCTCCTAATCCCATTTTCCTGCCTTCTCCCCATAACCCTTGACACCCGTTCTAATAAAAAAAATTGTCCATCTCTGCCTTAAAAATATCCAATGGCTTGGCCGCCACAGCCCTCTGTGACAATGAGTTACAGATTACAGATTAACTACTCACTGACTAAAAACATTCCTCCTCGCCTCAAGAACATCCCTTTAATTCTGAGGCTGTGACTCTCACACCAGTGGAAACATCCTCTCCACATCCACTCTGTCTGTGCCTTTCATTATTCTGTAAGGTCCCCCCCCAGTGCTGTCAAACGTTCATCATTCTCGTAAACCTCCTGTGGACCCTCTCCAGAGCCAGCACGTCCTTCCTCAGATATGGGGCCCACAATCGTTCACATTATTTCCAAATGTGGCCTGACCAGCGCCTAATGGAGCCTCAGCATTTCCCTCCCTTTCCCTCCTCAATTTCCCCTCCTCTGCATCTCCCTTGCCTACTTCCTCCCCCTCTCCAGATTGTCAATAAATGAAGGGGCTGTCCCATTGTACGAGGTAATTCAAGAGTTCTCCCGAGCTTCCCCTGATTCGAACTCGGAGAATTACGGTAATGGCCACTCGTGGGTACTCGGGGCTCTCGTGGACATTTTTCAAACTTCACAGGCTTACCGAGTTTCCCGAGTACCTGCCGTTAGCGTTACAAGCCGCTAAGAGACGTCCGCGAGCTCCGACGTACCCGCTACGTAAATTCTATGTGCTTACCACGAGTTTTTGTTTTAAACTCGGGAGAGCTCTTGGATAAACTCACACAGTGGGACAGGTCCTTGAGATCTCCCCTTGTTCCGCCTGACCTGACCAGTCCGCCTTGCCTAGTCTCACACTTTGCCGCACGGAAATCATTGGATTCGAACAGCAGACTCTGAACAAGTAACGTGTGTTAATCTGGAAAAGTAGACCTCTGCCTAATAGGAAGCAATTTAAAATATTTCCATTGCAGTGGTCAGAACCAGACACTGATTATTCTGAAACATGATTGCATATCCAACACACACAAAAAAACTTGTTTTCAGTGCTATTAGCTCATCTCTTTGCCTCTGAAAGGTATTTTAAAAAAGTAGTGCTCAACCTCTCCTTATAGCTCAGGCCATCGAGTTTCCTGGCAACGTCCTCGTAAATCTTTTCTGCAGCCCTCCCAGCTGAATGACATCTTTCCTACAATAGAATAAGGGGTAAGTCATTTAGAACGGAGACGAGGAAAAAAAGATTCACCCAGAGAGTTGTGAACCTGTGGAATTCTCTGCCTCAGAAGGCAGTGGAGGCCAATTCTCTGAATGCTTTCAAGAGAGAGTTAGATAGAGCTCTTAAAGGCAGCGGTGTCAGGGGATATGGGGAGAGTGCAGGAACGGGGTACTGATTGTGGATGATCAGCCATGATCACAATGAATGGCGGTGCTGGCTTGAAGGGCCGAATGGCCTACACCTGCACCTATTGTCTATTGCCACAAACAACTGGAGTAACTCAGCATTTCTGGAGGGAAGGAACGGGTGACGTTTCGGGCTGAGATCCTTCTTCAGACTGGTTAGAGATGAGGGAAACGAGAGATTTAGATGATGACGGAGAGAGAGATATAGAACAATGAATGATATGCAAATGTAACAATGATAAAGTAACAATGATAAAGGCAACAAGCCACTGTTAGCTGTCTGTTGGTTGAAAATGAGAAGCTGGTGTGACTGGGGTGGGGGAGGGATAGAGAGAGTGAATGCCGGGACTACCTGAAGTGAGAGAAATCAACATTCACACCGTAACAGGGTGACCAAAACTCAACCTAGTTCCACACTGTCACTGGCAGACACAAAATGCTGGTGTAACTCAGCGGGGCAGGCAGCATCTCTGGAGAGAAGGAATGGGTGACGTTTCAGGTCGAGACCCTTCAAACCGGCATCTGCAGTTTTTTTTCCCCCCCCACAATCCCACCGCTCTCCTTGAAACTAAACTCAAGGAGATTAGTTTCCCTCTTGGAAAAGAGAAAATCTCTCCCTTCCAAATTATTTATTTTGTGTGTCAGAGGATATCTTCTTCATGTTATTCCTCCTTGTTCTGGCTGCGCTCAAAAGATGAAAATGCTTTCTCCGCATCCATCCTGTCAAATCGTTTAATAACATCGAAAGATGTATTACGCCTTTCCAGAGGAGAGAGCCCTTTTGCTTGCTCTTTCTTTCCATGTAATGCCATCCTTTCAATTCCGGTAACCCACTTGTAAATCTTATCTGTGTTTTTGCCAAGGTTTCTGCATGCTTTCTCCAGCGTTGAATGTGAGCAAAATGCAGGCTAATCTAAACTCGGAAACTGTCGTATCTTTGTCCTCATCCGCACGATTGGATTCTGTTCACCTAGAACACAATAGCAACACTTTTAACTCATCGAGACACCAGCAAATCTCCCTGGCATTTTTTTTCAAGAGGGCTTGTACACAAACATATGGATGTAATGCTGAGGCTCTCTAAGTACGGCTGGTCAGGCCGTATTTGGAATATTGTGAGCAATTCTGGGCGCCATATCTGAGGAAGGATGCGCTGGCTCTGGAGAGGGTCCAGAGGAGGTTTACAAGAATGATCCCAGTGGGCTAAAAGGCCTGTCCCACTTTCACGACCTAATTCACGACCTTTTTTTACTCGTGGACATTTTTCATCAGGCTAGAAAAACGCCCCGACCTACTTGATGCCACGAGTACCTACGACTAGCATCACGACCTACCTACAACCTACCTACGACCTCGTGGCAACCATGCTGCGAGTATGAGTCAAGGGCAAACTCGGCAGATGTCGTGAATTAGGGCATGAAAGTGGGACAGGCATTTAACATATGATGAGCGTTTGACGGCATTGGGCCTGTTCTCGCTGCAGTTTAGAAGTATGAGGTGGGACCTCATTAAAACTTACCAAATAGTGAAGGGCTTGGACAGAGTGGGTGTGGACAGGATGCTTCCACTAGTGGGAGAGTCCAGGACCAGAAGTCACAGCCTTAAAATTAAAGGTCATTCCTTTACCAAGTGGATGAGGAGGAATTTCTTTAGTCAAAGGGTGGCGAATCCTTGCCACAGAAGGCAGTGGAGGCAAAGTCAGTGGATATATTTAACACCGAGTTAGATCGATTCTTAATTAGCACGGATGTCAGAGGTTATGGGGAGAAGGCAAGAGAATGGGATTAGGAGGGAGAGATAGATTGAATGGCGGAGTAGACGATGGGCCCAATGGCCTAATTCTACTCCTCTCTCTTATGATCTCATTACTTTTGCTGATTTTTTTTGGTATCTACGTTCCTGGATCGCTTTCATCCTTTCACCTTCTGAGCACTCGTGTTCTCCCGAGCTCAAATAAATCTCCTCATTCTTTACTCTGTTGACATGTATTTGCCATATATTTACGTGATGTTCATAAGCTCCAGGAGCAGAATTAGGCCATTCGGCCCATCGCGTCTACTCCACCTTTCAGCCATGGCTGATCTACCTTTCCTTCTCAACCCCATTCTCCTGCCTTCTCCCCATAACTCCTGACACCCGTATGAGTCAGGAAACCTATTTGATTTTCCCTGAAGGAGAAACAAGGAATTGCAGATGCTGGTGTTAAAAAAAAAAAAAAAAAAAAAGAACGACACAAACTGCTGGAGTAACTCAGCGGGTTTAAGTCGCGTTTAAGATGGGCTCATGGATATGCAGGGAATGAAGAGATACTGTGCTTTACTTCAGACTGGGACTTCAGAGAAACTGCGTGGAAACGAGCCCGCACCAACCAGCGGCCATCCTGCACACTTGGACTATCCTACACACTGGGGATAGTTCACAATTTATTTATTTATTTTTTTTACTGAAGCCGGTTGACCTACAAAAGCTGCACTTCTTTGGAATGTGGGAAGAGACCGGAGGACCCGGAGAAAACTCACGCGATCAGAGGGAGAACGTACAAACTCCGGACAGACAGCACCCGTGGTCAGGATCGAACCCGGGTCTCTGGGGCTGTAAGGCAGCAATTCTACCTCTGCGCCACCGTGCAGATGGTTTGAAATGGTCATTTCTAGAATTGGTACTTTAGTGGCACTAACATGACATGCCATTTATCAGCCGTACCCAAATGATGCCTTGGTGTTACTGCACTGAGGCATGGGGTGCCTTATTTTCTGTTAAATATAGAAACATAGAAAATAGGTGCAGGAGGAGGCCATTCGAGCCAGCATCGCCATTCATTGTGATCATGGCTGATGATCCACAATCAGTAACCCGTGCCTGCCTTCTCCCCATACCCCTTGATTCCGCTAGCCCCAAAGAGCTCTATCTAACTCTCTTTTAAATTCACCCAGTGCATTGGCCTCTACTGCCTTCTGTGGCAGTGAATTCCACAAAATTCACGACTATTTGCGTGAAAAAGTTTTTTTTCTCATCTCAGTTTCAAATGGCCTCCGTTTTATTTTTAGACTGTGGCCCCTGGTTCTGGACTCCCCCAACATTGGGAACATTTTTCCTGCATCTAGCTTGTCCAGTCCTTTTAAAATTTTATACGTTGAGTTGTGAATGGAATTAAACACTGTACAATCCGCAGAAACCAACCCCCGCTTCTGACCTCTGCTGAAAGGAAGGTCATCGATG
Source organism: Raja brachyura (assembly GCA_963514005.1). The sequence continues at coordinate 31,898,946 of OY740807.1, read as the reverse complement.
AAATATTTAGACTTCGGCTGTTACACCGGTCAACTTCTGTCGAGTGATCAGGAGGCTGTTTATAGGCTGTTTTATAGCATCAATCCCCTGATAGCTTAGATTTAGTTCGGTATTCAGTGACCTAAGATTCTTAATACATCTTTGTACCCGGATAGCATAGCAGTCATCCATTAACCCACTCATTACAACTTAGTTCTTAATTAAATTTCTTAATTAGATTTGGCTGAAAATCGCTCTGTAAGGCCCTTGCTTCTGCTGTTAAGGTCATCCATAACTATGTACTTATTGATCTGGTGTGTGCTTGATCAGCTGGCCGCATGCTTAACTGATTTCAAACAGTTGTCATAAAAGCTTAAAATTTAGAAAATCTAGTGATAATAGCGCGTGAAGATTCACATCAACCGCATGCAGCATATCAACAATGGATCAGGGCAAAGCTTTTGCGTAGAGAAGAACTGTAGATGTTGGTTTAAACTGAAGATGGACACAAAGTGCTGGAGTTAAGGGCCTGTCCCACTTGGTCGTCATTCGCGCGCCATTTACGCGATCTGCTAGCGTGTGGGTAGCACGTGGATAGCGCGGGACGGGCGCATGGAGTGGCGTGTGGACTCGGTCTTGAACGAGATCTACGCGCGCCAGCTTGATGTGTAACTGACGGGCAAAGTGGGACAGGCCCAGGACCCTGGCGCGGCGCAACGTCTCGCCTCCAACAGCAGCAGAAGCAGGCAAACGATCGCCAAGCTCAGCCTGGGGCTCACGGCCGTTGCGGATCCGGATCCGCTCCCACTCCTACTCCCAGAGCGGGGCCAGGACGATTGGAGATGGACACAAAAAGCTGGAGTTACTCCTGCATTTTGCGTCTATCTTTAAATGGCGTCACGCGCTCCAGACGGCTGTGCGGCCGCATGATGACGCGCGGGTCAGTCACTACCGGCCTGTCGAGTAAATGACGGCTCAAGTGGGACAGGCCCTAACTCAGCGGATCAGGCAGCATCTCTGGAGAGAAGGAATGGGTTCTTATTTTCTCCATTTGTATTAGTGCTGTGTTGGGGAGAGAAATTATATACGAATAGGGAAACACTTGTAGAGTCGTACAGCACGGAGACAGGCCCTTCTGCCCAACTTGTCCATGCAAACCAAGATGCCCCATCTACACTTCTGCCACCTGCCCATGTTGGCCCACATCCCTCTAAGCCCTTTCTATCCGTGTACCTATCCAAATGACTTTTAAATGTTTAGGAAGGAATTGCAGATGCTGGTTCACACCAAAGGTAGACACAAAATGCTGGAGTAACTCAGCGGAACAGGGGAGAAGGAATGGGTGACGTTTCGGGTCGAGACCCTTCTTCACACTGAAATGCAGAGAGTCTCTTACCCAAAGTAGGCAGTATCTGCCTCAACTACCTCCCATGGCAGCTCGTTCCATTTACCCACCACCCTCTGTGTGAAAATGGTGCCCCTCAGATTCCTATGACATCTTTCCCTCTCACTGCTTTGGGGAAAAAAAAAAAACTTCTGGAGAAACATAGACATAGAAACATAGAAATTAGGTGCAGGAGTAGGCCATTCGGCCCTTCGAGCCTGCACCGCCATTCAATATGATCATGGCTGATCATCCAACTCAGTATCCCGTACCTGCCTTCTCTCCATATCCTCTGATCCCCTTAGCCACAAGGGCCACATCTAACTCCCTCTTAAGTATAGCCAATGAACTGGCCTCAACTACCCTCTGTGGCAGAGAGTTCCAGAGACCCACCACTCTCTGTGTGAAAAAAGTCCTTCTCATCTCTGTCCTAAAGGATTTCCCCCTTATCCTTAAGCTGTGACCCCTTGTCCTGGACCTCCCCAACATCGGGAACAATCTTCCTGCATCTAGCCTGTCCAACCCCTTAAGAATCTTGTAAGTTTCTATAAGATCCCCTCTCATTCTCCTAAATTCTAGAGAGTATAAACCGAGTCTATGCAGTCTTTGTTCATAAGACAGTCCTCACATCCCAGGAATCAGTTTGGAGAATCTGTGGCAGCAAATGGACAGATGATGTTTCGGGTCAGGACCTTTCTTCAGTCTGAAGAGGGATCCCAACCCGGAATGTTGTCCGTCCATTCCTTCCACAAATGCTGCCAGGCCTAATGAATTCCTCCAGCATTTTTACATTTAGCTGAAGTTTCCAACATCTACAGTCGCTTGAGATTCCAGGGCGCATCTCCTGCTGTGTTTATAAATACATCTAGATAATGAGAATTCTGGAAATGTAATTTAAAAGAAAATTGGAATAACCAGTTGTGAAAGTGAGTCCCTGTGCCACACTGCCATTGACACTTTATATGTTTGAACATATTGTTTGGTCTGTGAATCGTGTTGGATTCCAAAAACTTTGTTCAAGGATCTAATCAAATTATCACAAAGCATTCGTGGAATTACAAAATCTGGATCAAGGTCAGGGCTTGTCAAATGGTTATATGCATTCTGTGGTTTTGAAGTTTGAAAGCTTGCTATTGCATTTGGACTGAAAGATATGCAAGCAGTTTTTACAGAGTCCAGAAACCGGTTCACTTTTGCATTAAGGAGCCCGGTTTAGTTTATTTTCGAGATACAGGCTCCTCAACCCACCAAGTCGTGCCGACCAGCGATCCCCTAACACTCACACTCACTACCAAAGGGCCTGTCCCACTGCGGCGACCTAACTGGCGAGTTTAGAAGAGTTTGCCCTCGACTCGTATTCGCAGCATGGTCGACACGAGGTCCTAGGAGGTCTTTGTAACTCCTTCATGCTCGAGAGTGGTCCCCGCGTACTCCAGGCCTCAGCTAGGTCACGGCTTTTTTTTTCCAACCTGCTGAAAAATGCCCGTGAGTTTAAAAAAAGGTCGCCTTGGATAAAATCGATATTTTTTTTACTAGTAGCTTTAATCGAGGTAGGTCGTAGTAGGTCGGCATGTTATTCCTAGGTATTCGAGGGTAGTCTAAGGTAAAGCTCGCTGAAAAATAAAAGGTAAGTAAACCGACTGGTAATGTTAAATGCCCGCTAAACATTATTAAAAGCTGTCTGGCTTCTTAAAAGTGTCTCCACTCCTCCTCTCTCCCCTTCTCTCTCCGTGCTCTCTAAAGGACTTACCACACATTGTGCAGCCGTCTTTTACCTTCCTGTTCATCGCGGGTATGAATTTCAGACAGCGTTTTCCCTGGCCCCCGCCTTTGCGATGTGCGTGTGTGCGGTCGGTCGATCCAGCTCGCGGTTTCATCGCTGACGGTCGATCCAGCTCGAGGTTTTTCAGGCGAGTGCCCTTGAGCTTGGAGGTCGAAGCCAGTCACTGAAAGGTTGCGTTAGTGGGACGGGCCCTTTACACTCACTGTGAACATTAATACTCACTATTAACACTCACTACCAACACTAACACTCACCACACACGCTCACGCTCACGCTCACGCTCATGCTCACGCTCACACTCACACACAAATCTTTACAATTTTAACAAAAAGGCAATCAACCTACAAACCTGTTAGTCTCTGGAAAGTGGGAGGAATCCGGAGCTCCCAGAGAAAACCCAGGCAGGTTACGGGAATGACGAACGAACTCTGTACAGGCAGCACCCGTAGTCAGGATCGAACCCAGGTCTCTCTGGTGCCCTAAGGCAGTAGCTCTACCGCTATGCCGCCTTGTCGCTCAACTATGGCTCCAACTCTGCTCAATAGCGTTTAGTTGCATCAGCCCCGTGATGTTTAGTTTATTTCAGAGATACTGCATAGAAACGGGCCCTTCGGCCCACTCGTTCTGTGCTATCTCACTTTTCTCATCTACTCTTTGGGACGTTCAGGTCTGCTCCCAAACCACTACTGCACCTTCAGTCTGAAGAAGGGTTTTGGCCCGAAACGTTGCCTATTTCCTTGGCTCCATAGATGCTGCCGCACCCGCTGAGTTTCTCCAGCAATTCTGTCTACCTGCACTCTCATCCGTCTTGTTATCTTTCTGCAGTGAGAGGTATCAGAATTTCTGTTTGATAATGTTCCCTTGTTAATGGTGTTGTACCGGATACAGCTTATTGTTCTGCAGGGCATGCCTGAATTCTCCACTGTGTGATGATCTTCACTTTTTAATATCTTTTCAGTGGAGTATATTCAAACTTGAAACAGATTTATGGGGTTACAGGGAAATTAAACTTTCGTTCTTGCAGCCCAGGAAAATATTACTGGTGCTAAAAGATCTGAGAGACCATGATTTTATTGAACAACAAAGCTGGATAAAAGGAGAAGCGGAGGAATTTCTTTACTCAGAGGGTTGTGAATTCATTGCCACAGATGGCTGTGGAGGCCAAGTCAATTATTTTTTTTAAGGCAGATATTTTTGATTACTATGGGTGTCGGG